>JABSMS010070372.1:0-20285 GCA_018902275.1 Aleiodes sp. PSUC_FEM 10030003
GCGTCAGTTAGTATTCTTATGAAAAAATAAATGTAGATTGAATTTTTGTAGATTTTTGAAAAATAGCACTTACGCCTTTTTGATTCAGTAAGTTGAATCTCGAAGAACCTTCGTTGAATATCACGATACTCATATAAATTTAAATAGGGGAGTGATATTACCAAAAAAAGTATCTCAGATCATGAGCAACACTTTTATCTTCTCACTCATTATTTGCAAAACGTAAAAATTAATGATACTCACCACTCCGTGGCAACTTAGCAGGCGGAAGAATCGGTTTTGGATAATCACAGTGCCATGGAAAAGGTTGATAAAGATTCTTAGCATTATCTACGTTCCATCTCTCAATCCACGGCCTCTTATTTAAATTTAATCCCGGTACTTGATAATAACAAAAACTCGTACAGCGCAAGTAATGACCACTTTCTCCCTGCAAATAACACAATGCACGATCCTCTATTTTCGACAGCTTTTGGGATGGGCGTGACATGATCGACTTCTCACTATTCCGTTTTGTCTATTATCAAAAATTCACTTCACATTTCTCACACTTATTTATTTAACTGAACATTCATTCATTCTCGCGATTGTTGATGCTTTGGAGCGTTTGTGTACGAAGCAGAGGCCCACGTGTTTTTGAGGTTGCGGCGAACGATTCTCCCCTCTTCATCGCCGTGGAACCTAACCTCAAAATTATTCATAAAAACGTTGAAGTGACAGCTGAGAAATGTCAGAGAAACGGAAGGTTTTGATGATTTGTTTGGGTGAGTAAACTATCGAAGAAACATAATTGCAGAATAGCAACAAAAATTTAACATTGATCCATTGTTGCACTGAGATAATCAATTGTTTAATGGCAATTTCAATTTTTTCAGGGAACATCTGTCGTTCTCCAATAGCTGAGGCAGTGTTTGCTGATTATATTTCTAAAAATAATTTAACAGATTCCTGGGAAGTCGATAGTGCAGCATTGATTGGATATCATACCGGAAAATCACCTGATCGACGGGCAATGTCAACTTTAAAAGACAAAGGAATAACAAGTTATTCGCATCGTGCTAGACCAGTAAGATTAAACTTTCGATTCGATTATTAAAGAATGAAAAAATAATAATGCCGAATTTCTGAAAAAATTATTCAGATAACGCAGGAAGACTTTGATAGATTCGATTGGATTTTTGGAATGGATAAGAATAATATTTCGGAACTCAATGGAATGAAACCTGACGGGAGTAAAGCGAAGATTGAATTACTCGGCTCCTATGATCCAGAAGGAGAAACGATCATCAGGGATCCATACTATGTAAATATTTTGATTAATCCGTAATTATTTCCTTTAATTATTTCTGGTGGAAATGTGCATGACATATTTTCACAAAAAATATAAATGTGATGAATTTTATCATAATACGACATAATGTTCCAAAACGTGATCATCAAATGTCATTTTTTAACAAGAAATGACAGTTTCTGGTGCTCGTTCATTCACTGGCCGACTTACCGTACGGCATGAAACAATTGCGTCAGAATCCGACATTTCTTGACAGAAATTGAAATTTCATGACTATCTTATTGTACATTATGTTATCTTATAACATTTTTCGTAAAAATATTTGGCATGAAGATAAGATTTTCAAAATTAAGAATTTTGTCACATGACATGATGAAACAGTATGTCATATTGAAACAAAAACAGTGAAATTATCATGCCATTTTTCTATGTCACATTTTTCAAAAAGAAATCGGTAGAATTATATTGAAATTCTTTATTTTCTTCAGAAAATATCAAATCTTTTGATTGCTCCTCAAATTTTGCAAATATATAACATAAATGTATTGCGTCAGAATCGAACAATTTTTCATATCACGATTTTTTTATCAGAATATTCCATACACATTCTCCACACAGATATTCCAATATTGTAAATAATTTTCGTGACATTTCAGGACAGTGATAGTGCAGGATTTGTTAAAGCCTACGAGCAGTGTGTGAGAAGTGTCGAGGTATTTATAGAAAAATACAAGAACTAATTGCTCATTCCCATCTTTTAAATATGAATAAATTAAAATTTATTATTAATACTGAGTTAAGCAAAAATAAAGTTAAAATTTTAATGCTGCAAATTTCGATTAGAGGCGCTGCGTACAATTATTAAATAGTAGCACTATTAATAGCAATATTCGTTGCACATGAAATCCATGACAAAGGTAGATTTGTGAGATGGGACGTGTGTCTGTCAATTAAAATTGCTGAAGTGATGAAGTGATAGAACGTGGAACATGAAATTTAACTGATAACTTTGGAAGATAAGAAATTATAATTATTAAAAATTCAGACATGAAGAATTTCAAATTTAATAAGGATTTGGAAGTGAAGTGTCTTCTTCACAATCCGCTGTGAAAAAAATTGAGATGATTCACGTATCAATTTTCAATAATTTCCTTTCTTTCAGTTATCAATTCAATTCCATGTTCCATCGTTCCATCAAATGGCTTCACCATTTTCACTATTTGCCCCGGGAAGATAGAAAGTGTAAAGAATACTTTATAAAAATATCCATGCTGTTCCCTTCCCTTTCCGACTGAGAGAATTGCCAGAATAAAATAGGGAAAAAAAATGTCAAGCAAGAAAGGAGTATTGATGGTGTGTTTAGGTGAGTAAAGGAAAAAAATTGAATTAACCATTAAAACTAAAGGAACGTATTATGCAGGAAACACCTGCAGATCTCCAATGGCAGAAGCTATTTTTATAAATTACATAACGCAAATGAATCTCTCAAATAATTGGTATGTTGACAGCGCTGCATTGAAAAATTATCATGTGAATAATCCGCCAGACGTACGAGCTCAAATGACTCTAAAATTTAATGGAATAACCAATTACTCCCATCGTGCGCGACTAGTAGGTTCAACAGACACTTTCAATGATTTACTTTCAATAATTTATGGATACTAACGGGCGAGTATTAATAGATAACAATGGACGATTTTCTTGAATTCGATTGGATACTAGGAATGGATGAATATAATATTAATCAATTGAATATCATGAAGCCAAATGCCAGCAAATCCAATATTGAATTACTCGGAAAATATGACCCAGAGGGAAAGATTATAATTAGAGATCCATTTTGTGTCAGTTCAAATTTTCATAACGCATTAAGTATTGAAAAAAACATACTCATTTTATGTTTCACTCAGGATGGAGATTGCTCTGGATTTTTCGAGGCGTATGAACAGTGTGCGAGGAGCATAAAGGCTTTTTTGGAAACACATTGACACCTTTAATTTCTCAATTGGAGTATTAACTCGGATTTTTATTTATTACGTAATTACATTAATCAATAGAAGTAAAAATAACCTCATGGAGTGCAATTTTTTTAACGATTATTTGTCATTACTATTCAACTCGACGGCCTGCAACGTAAACTTGAGCGATATTCCTGTCGTCACCAGAATGAATAAATCTCTGGAGTTGTTCTTGAAGGCTCCACTGGCAGAAATTGTCCAACCGTCCATTGACAACGTTCATATCAATTAAGAGAGCATCGAATTGTTTTCCAGATTCAAAATTACCCACTTCATTCTCAATTGCTAGAGCTAGAGACGGGCAAACATTCGAATAATATGAAAAAGGAAGAAATAATTGAGAACTGTACCTTTAGCTCCGCCCAATGTCGCGAGATGAAGCACATCCACGTAGTTCAGTGGTTCGTAATCTTTTTTAGAAAGTGCAAGATGATATGATACTTGAATTGCTGATTTCATAACGTCGAGAACAGAAACACTGTCGCCTCCAGCAACATCAGTACCTAGTCCAACATTAATTCCGAAAGATTTCAGACGCTTGACATCACAGAGACCACTGCGAAGGCATGTGTTTGATGTTGGGCAATGAATTACTGAAGTATTTCGATTCTTCAATATTTCTAATTCTGCATCTTCCAGATGAATTCCGTGCGCTAATATTGTCTGTGGACAAATTAATTCAAATTGAGGATATGTAGGCATTTCTGAAAAATCAACTTTTTCGATGTTCAGAGAAATTTTTCATTTTTTTTCTCTGATAGAATCAAAAGGGCGTAAGTGCCATTTTTTTCTGAATAATAAAAGGCCGTAAGTTATTATTTTTATTAAAAAATGAATGTAGATTGAATTTTCGTAGATTTTTAAAAAATGGCACTTACGTCCTTTTGACTCTAGTGTGACGATATGATCCCATGTCGACGCACACATTTAGTACATTTTCTTGATTTTGTTTTTTGATAATTATGGATAATTGACTTAAAATGATGATTTACATGAAGATCAATTCATCTATGAATAAAAAAATAGCGAAATTTTTGAATACCTCATAGTTTTGACTGAGCATTCTTAAATATCGCAACGTTTTTTTGCTAGTCGTCTTTCTTACCTTTCTAGTAAGGAGGCCAGCTTTCTCATAGACACCTGTATACGAAGAACAATCTGGAAACATTTCCCTGCATATTTGAATTTCCGACAAATTTTCGGAAACGTGCGTCTGTAATGACGAAGAATTCATTTAGAATTCAATAAAAAAATTTCTTCCGTCGAATATACTTGCCTGTACGTGAAGATCATATTTTTTCGCTAATACTCCGAGCTTCTTCATCAAGTCCATGTCACAACTGAGTGCAAATCGCGGAGTTATTATTGGTTTCACCAATGGATCCTAATGGAAACACATTAATAATTCAGTTTGTCATTAATAGAATGGAAGGACTGTTCGCGGAAATTTCTCAAATATCTCATAGGTAAGATAAACTTTCAGTAATGAAGAATAAATTTCTTTAAAATATGTGAAAATCTAAGTAAGATGAAGAAATTTTTGGAAAAACCTCCTAGGTAACCGAAATTTGCCTTTTCACGAAAATATCTGAACAAATTTCAACGAAACTGACGTAACAATGTAGGGCAGAGTGGGGCAAAATGGACACTGTAATGAAACGGTTAGAGATAGATTTTTTTTGACGATTCTATTGAAAAGCTGAGGAAATTTTAACCGGAAAACAAGTGTAAGATGTATTTTGTTCGATTTTTTTCGGGAATTCGATATTTTTCGGCATTTTTGAGGGGTAAGCCTTTCCTTTTTTGAAAATTTTCAGTTTTTTGCAAATATCTCTGGTTCTACTGGTCGTAGCAATTCGAGGTTGGTCTCAAATGAAAGGTGAGCTCATTTCCCATCGATCTATGGGGTTTTGAATTAAAAATATCAATTTTTGGGATAGATATAAGCCGAAAACTGTTTCACAAAACTGTTTCACAAAAATGCCCATAAATACCTTAAAAATCGATATTTTCTGATTGAAAACCATATGAATCGATGGCAAATGATCTCACCTTTCACCTCCCATCGGAATTTTTACGCTACGACAAATAGAACCGAAGATATCCTCAAAAAACTGAAAATTTCCAAAGAAAGGAAGGGCTTTACCCCTCTAAAATGCTCAAAAAACTCAAAATCGCCAAAAATTCAAAAAAATCAATTCCGGCACTTATTTCCCGCCTAAAATTTTCTCAGCTTCCTGACGGAATCATCAAAAACATTCTACCGCCAATATTTCTATTAATTTCAAGAGCTTTCCATAATATTCACCTAAAAATTTAGATGTGTCCATTTTACCCCTGATGTCCATTTTGCCCCACCTTCCCCTAACAAGAATTGAATTAGATTATCACTAACTTGAATACTCAATACGTTCTCAATGAATTCTGTAGTTGCTCGAATGGATTCTTCAGTTGTTTCACAATATCCATCGTCGCGAGTCGCATTCATGTTAACTTTTCCAATAAAAGCTCTTTGCCCATACTTCGATGCTTTTTCAGCTAAAATTACAGATGTTTTACCATAGAGTGAGGCAAAGTAACTTGCTGTGGTTGTTCCTACTCTCAATGTGCGTTTCTACATTCAAATTTCGACTTCAATTTCGCTTATCATTGAAATAAAAGATGAAAGAAAAGGAAATTATTCGCTCACAACAACAGTATCGAAGACTTTATCAGCAAATTCAGAATCAGAATACTTTCTCTCCAATGGGAATGTATACTTCTCCAGCCACTCCAGCAAACATTTGTCGTATCCAATTCCAAGATTTGGGAGTTGAACCGCATGAATATGACAATCAATAAATCCTGGAATGAGGAACTGTCCTTCCTGCAAACGTGTTATCTCATCTGCCTTTAGATTCGAATCACTTGGAGCCTCATCAATGCTGATAATCTGCGAAATTAATTTTAGAATTAGTCCGGTAAAGCACATTGACTTTTCATGCAGGTTACCTTTCCATCCTTAACAAGAATCCTTGCATTCTTCATAATCTCTAGTTCTCCATTATCTTTCGTATGCAATATTGGACCCAAGAATAAATGGTTCTTCATCATTGAGTGGCTCTATAATTTCATAAATGAATTTCTATGTTATGGTATTAAAGAAGCGAATGTTCCGATACTAATTGCATTGACATCATCGTAGGGATGAGCTGAAATAATATGAGAAGCGGTTAGAGTTATGAATCAATTATGAGATTTCGAATAACGAGAATAACTCGGCAGTCTGCTCATTCGATTCATAGAAAAAGCAGTACTTTCGGATTCAAGTGTTGAAAATTATGGATAAGGTCGATCGAAGATGTTGAAAGAGTGAGAAAAATTATGAAAAATTGATACAACAAACGGAATTGTGTTTATATCATTTGAAGAACTTAGATTTTTTTTGAGAATTTATGAAGTTTTTAACGAAGAAAATTGATGAATGAAATTATTTATAGTTTGATAGAGAATGGATGTAAATTTGTATATTTTAGGATAAATTATTATAAACGAATAATTATAATTTTCAATAGATCGAATCTTAGAAAAAAAAGTTGAGTTATTCAGTAGATTTTTTTTTACCAAATTAGATTGAAATTTGAAATTTAAAAATTCTAAAAAATAATATATTGATAAAATTAGTTATTTCTAATTCAGTAGTATTTTTCTCAGTGTGACTAGTTTGCGTAATTTTCCTGTCAAGTATACGATTCTAAAACTGCACTTCTAAATAACACCACTCTAATATTCTCAATTCCAATGTGTTCCACAATATTCTACAAAAAATCGAAAGAAATAAAAATTGCGGGAAAAATCAAAATTCCAATATTTGCATATTTAAAAATCAAGCAAATCTACCTATGGACGATGCACGTGCTTCTATCCAACTGCTCAGCTTCCAACAAGTGAGCAACATTATCAGAACTGTGATCAAATATGGAGTTAGCACGTGATGAAGCCCGCGAATGCGTGAGAAATACAAAAATTTTAAGAATTCTATTTGATCAATATTCACTGAGTAAACTGTTGTTATTGTTACTATGGAGGATTTACATTCTTCCGTTCAGGATTTTCATACAGAGTAGTGATAGTGAATTTTATATAAAGTTCTTATACTTTTGTTGATCAAAAACAATGAAGATGAATTCCATTAGAACTGATTCGGTGGATCCTAGAAAAATGAAGAAGGAAAAACCGCCTCCACCTGCTACTAGAGACTATTTGGATATGGATACAGATGAGGAAGAATTTGGCCGTCAAGGTAGGTGTTTCATTCTATAAGTTAACAATACTTTTATCTCGGAGATGTATCTGGGAAGAAATGAATTTCGATATTACGTTAAGTAGGGGAGCCTGGGGCAAAATGGCCCTCTGGTGCAAAATGTCCGAGAATTAATATTTTTTTTTGCGCTTTGAAATTTTCTTTGAAATTTTAGGGTGAAAAATGTGTAGAAATTTTTTTTTTCATTTTTCACAAAATTCGGGTTTTCTGGTCAAGATTTGAAGGGGGCCCCCTTTCTAAAATAAAAAAAACACTTTCTTGGGAATATCTCCGGTTCTATTGGTCTATTTGAGTATGAATATACGACATTGAAGTACGTCCATCTTTGCTTTCAGAAACTCCTGAACCAGATGAAGAGCTTCCAGCAGAACCAGAAAAACCCGTTTTTACGGACGAAGAATTGGAAACACTTGTGACTATCATTTTTCAATTTTATGCAGATCATTTTTGGAATATTTCGCGAATGAATAGTTTGCGAAACGCCGAAGGCAGCTTGTTCGTAGAACAATGTCCAATGGCTTTTTTTTACATTTGCGTATTTCTGATGATCAATACATTACTTCAGTTTCAAATTTCTGAACTTTTCTGTTTTGATAATTTCTCAACTGGATTACATTAATTATTAGCTATTGGATGTTCATATTGCAGGTAAAATACGTTAAAGATCTCACAATATTACCGTCAAACGAAGAATTCAACTGGTTGCCAGACTGCATTATTTTGATACAAGAATATTTCCATAGCCCCGCAAATACAATATTAACAATTTATTCTGAGGGACCCGATTGTAAAGCTGTTTTGGGATTTCCTGTAAAATCTGAACAAGGCTTAACGTATTTTCTCAGGTCACCGTGGCAAGTTTACACACCCGAAAATTTTATGTCCACTGTGATATTTGGGAGTCTGAGTGGGGACTTAGAGAACTCTATTCTAAATTTTTTAGAAACTATATATTCACCGATAGCTATTCATAGTGATGAATGGCCAAAAGGTATTTTTTTCAATTAATATCAATTCTATTTCGGAAAAAAATCCAAAAAAAATTGACAAAAAATTCGAAATATATTTTCGGTATATGAAAATCTTCCGTAGATCTTAAAATATTTCGAAAAAATGAATTTCAAAGTGAAATTGATGGTAAATGTGTACCAAAGGAATTTAATCCATTTATTTTTGGAGCAGTCAAAGTACATATTTACCACATCGACTTATCGCTCGCATTTGATGTATTTCGTGGAATTCATTGCAGCAACGAAGGACGAAGCTTTCTCGAATTTGAATCAGTTTCTAATGAAATTGACAGATGCCACATATGGCCCCATGGGCTTGACCATTTTATATGTCCCGCGAGAAGGAGTACATCTTGAAACTCAATATTCACATCGCAACTCTGAAAATCATCAGCCCAGTTTCATTGAAAGATTAGAAAGAGTTGCTAGATACTGGATAAAGCAAATTAGAGGAGCACTGCGAGGAACTAATCTACCACTACGTTCTACTAGTCGAACTATCATTGAAGAAATTGAATTTTGGAATTATCGATGTAAGTTTCTATGCTTCATTTGTAATCTTTAGAAACTTACGCAAATGGATGCGCGAAACCTCTTTAAGGGGCGACTCCGGTGAATTTCAAAATTCCGATGGATACAGAGACCTATTAGATCATTTCGATTATATCATGGGACATGTAGAAAAGTGGTGAAAATGACAAATTCAATCAATTTTTTCCCTTAGTTTATCAAAACATTAAATTTTTCGAGTTCTTACCTTCAAAATCATCCTTGATTTCCAATTTTCATCCGATTCAGATTTTTTGTTTAGTTTATTTCCACCAGGGTCTTCTCTAATCAATTAATGTCTTTTCCTAGTTGAAAATTTAAGTTGCCTTCATCATCAGCTAAGCAGTCACTGTGTTCTATCGATTGTGAAAACACTAGAAGCAGCGAATTCTTCAAGTATAAAACATTTCTACTCTCTATCAATAGAAGTGGATGAACTAGTCGCAGAAGCATCATCCAACATAACGTACCTCAATTTATTCGTAGAACATTGTAATGATTTCGAGGTTCCCAGTGGCATTGAAAATTTCTCATCGAAAATATTATATCTCATACGTTTCGTTGGCTTAGAATCAAAATATTATAACAGCGTGTGAGTTCACATATTTATGAATCTATTCAACTGAAAAACACCATTTGAAGTAAAAATTGCAATAAGTCAATTCCTCTTGCGATTAATTTTCATGAAATCCTTCGAAATTTGGTTGTGATTGAGGAATTTTTGGAGTGAGTTATTTTTAGTCCTAATTAAAATTTCGAAAAATTACAAACATAATCTATGATTCTAGAGATAAAATTGAAACACTGTGCCAAGCGCTTGGGACCCACATAATAGAGCAATGTAAAAAATACATAGATTTGACGACAATCCTTGAGGGTGATGCTAATGAAGGCAGGAGAATGCTCGAAAATTCAATCAATTGTTGTGTCGAATTCCTCCATATTTACGACAGAATCACTAAAATGGACGCACAATCGAAATATCCAATCATCTCACGAATTGAAAAAAAATCAACTTTCTGTCATGTATACACATTTGTCCAAAGATGTCACGATTTAGTTGAAATTTCTAATGCTAGAATAGTTTATGATACGTGCAAAGAAGTTAAGATGATCGGCGGCCCACGTGGACTCGAGCATCAGCTACAATATCAAAAAATTGAAGAATCATTTTCCGGAATATTAGAAGAAATTAAAGACATACGTGACTATATTTTAGATGTTACGAATTATATCTGGTTAGATAGAGTTATGGAATTCAGTGAGAATATTCGAGATGTAGATAATATGGTGATAAATTTGATTCAAGAAATCTTCAAAGATGTTCAAAATGTAGAAGAGGCTGTGGAAGCCTTATATGCAATGAAGCGATTTGTTCAACGGAAAAATCTGCGGGAGAATGTCAATAATTATTGGATGATGGCTTGGCAGATTTTTGAGCGGGAAGTGGAATTCATCGATGTCAAAGAAGAGTACAAAATTTATGGTGTTTCGATGACTCGCAATGCCGGAATCGCGACGGTTTCGAGAATTAAAATGGATTTTCTGAACGGACAATTTAAGTTGCTAGTTGATGCTTCTGATTGGCTTGGTGATAGTAATGTTCAAGGGTAAGTTGCATGTGAGAACATTAGATTATATATTTTTATTAAATTCATTTATCAAATTTTTTTCGCGAAACTTTTACGTTAACTTTTTTGTAAAACTTTTAAAGGAAATTTTTGTACGTCTCTCTTTAACGATTCGCAACATTCTTTTTGATAATATGTTTTTTGATAATAATTTCAGGAAAATCATTGACAAATATAAGCGAATCCAATATACTATCACAGAAAAAGAAAAATCTTATTTTTCATTATGGGAAAAAAGTGTTCAATCTGACGGAGAAATTTTGGAAATCTTGAAACAACCAGTTTTAAAACTTTCACCTCCAAATCAAATTTTCCTCAGTATAAATATGGATGAATCTTATCTTGAAAATATGAGGGAAGTCATTGAATGGAAATATTTGAAATATGATTCGAAAGTCATGAACTCAAAATTCTTACAAAAATGGCATCCAATTAAATTGCGATATGTAAAAATGAGGTATTTATCTGAGTTATATAATACTATTATAAAACAATTGACGGAGAGCGAAAGATTGTTATTAGAAAATGCAATTAATGACACGAAAAATGCAATTATCCCCGTTCTGCCCCGATGCACTTGGGCTCTTGAAAATATTGAAAGATTTTATGCTGAATGGCTGAAGAATATTCTTCTGTTGAAAGACGTAGTGACAATTTTTAAAAGTCACAATTCTTGTATTCATTCTTCATGCAAAAAAATCAAAGAAATTCTTCTTATCAGAGGAACTAGCAACATTTCTTACACTCTCGAAGAGTTTAAAAATTATCTGAACTCAGTGAGAAGCGAAAGTTTATCATCATTAAAGCAATTGGCTAGTTCAATTAGTTCTTCTTTATATATTTTACATCGTAAAGCCAAATATGGTGAAACCACACCGCGACATTGGGTGGAATATGTTAATGAAATTATCCGATGTTTCAAAACGAGTTTGATTGAAAATATTCGAGCATCTTTAATTTCTGCTCTCAAATTTTTTCATGATGATAAATTGACAGATTCAGAGCCACTGTTAATCATTCATTTGAATTTATCTGGGGATAAATCAATTCAATTCATTCCGGACATTTCTGAAATTAATGTCACATTGAAAGAAATAATTGAAGTGACAACTCGAGAAATTCATTCAACTGATGAATTTGTGAGGCTTCTAAAATTCAGTGGTAAATTTGGAGAGAATGAAAATTTCATCAGTACCAATGATTCTGTGAATAGATTAACGAACAGACTGGAATCGGGTAAGTCAGATGAGGTTCATATAATATGAAAATTATTCTGCAATTCAGTGAAGAGACAAGAAACAAGAGACAAGTCTCCTTTCTTCATACTTCACTTCAGAATTCGATATATTGAATGAAATTTTAATATAAATATTTCAGTGATAGAGTCTGGATTGAATGACCTCCGTGAATTTAGAGATTCAATCAATAAAGTGGAGTACATGGCAAGAATTAATGAAATTTTGAATACATTAGGACAAGATATTAATAATCCACGTGAACTATTGGAAACTTCCATTCAATGGTAATTAAAAATGTGAATATTTTCCTTAATTAATAGTAATTGACTATCGAATTTAATTTTCAAAATTGATTCAGGTGTGAAGAAATTCTGGAGATCACAAATAATTTAGAAACAAATATAAGGATCAGTTTTATGATTGTAGATACTGAAAACTTCAAATCTCAAACTTTAGCTGATTGTGAAAATTTAAAGGACATGCTTTTCATTGAATTAAGTAAATTTATTGCATCTGAATTGGCATTGGAGAGAATGCCTTTACAGTCTGATAACATTTAATTATATACGATTAATCTATTATAACAAAATAATGACATGTAGATTTTTAACAATTTACGTCAGTAGTGAAATGGTAAAACCAGATAATTTGATTTGATGCATCTTTTATTACGAAATATCCTCAAATTATTCGCGAGATATTTCATGAGATTTGATAGGAACTGAAAATGCAACTGAATCATCACAGTTCACCACTCGCCTACTAATTTAATATACTCTGTATAAAATATAATTATTCAATCTTTCCATATATACTTTCATAGTTTTTTGTTCCTATTACATATTTGTCATGGAGCACTTTTCCTTAAAACAATAATAAGAGTATTAATACTTTGGCATACTGCATGGTAGGAAGATGAAACGTATTCGATCGATTCGTGAATTTATCATTCTGGCACATAGAAGATTCTCATTACTACATAATAAAATAAAATATTGCATTAAAAAAAATTAAGAGATATGAGAAATATTTTTAAACTTAAAGTTTGATGAAAAATCTTAAACTTCTACAATAAAAAAATAATTTGATCAAAATCCTTAGTTTTCAATAGCCAAGTCTCGTCGACTAGAGAGTATGGTAAATACAGGACTGTCAGGTTCTTCATAATTGATTAAGTCTCTATCAGATTCATATTGATCATTATTATGAGAATTCTTAATTTTAATAGGTACTGTTGGTAACAAAAATATAAGTGACAATGCAATAATCATATGCCATATACTATGAATGTACTGATAATTTTCTTCAGTTTCAACAGTTGCAAATAGAATAAGTCCAATACTTGCTAACAATAATCCAATAAATAGTTTGACAATTCCATTTGGTAATTTCCAACATTTTGATTTATAACATCGATATAAATGAATTGAAATGGGTATCATACTACCGATTGATAAAGGTATTAAAATACTCGTTAAACCAGTTCTATCAGATTCAACACCAAATGATATTATAAGTACACCAAACATATGGCAGAGTGAAATAAGTTGTACTGGTAATTTCGCCATTGCAATTAGTGTTACCCAGAATGCTAGGATACTTGTGAAAAAATCACAGTATTGGAGTACTTCGAACTTGGCGATACAATATGTCATGAACTTTTGATCACAGGCATGATAAAATGACGAAAACAACATTGTGGCGAGATAAACTAAGGCTTCGGTGTATAATCCGTGCTTTGTTGCCAAATAAATTGCTGGCAAGAAAAATAAATTACTGATAATCGGCATCAGAGAGGAGAGTAGTAATGAAGGCTGTTGATACGCATTCGTTGCATCTGTGCAGCCCCACCCTCTGTAGCCACCAAAACAATTGCATGATGTATAGTGCAGAAGGCCCCGGTGAATCTCTTGGCATTGTCCGTGATGGCCACATGAATGGGGACCGGAGAAAACACATTGGCGAACACGAATATCCAGGGATACCAAGATTTCTCCTACTTCACATATTGTCGGTTCCCTGGAATCAATGAATTTTCCATTGTTGATGGGATTTTGAGAGTGAGAGAGTGAAAAAAGATGAGTTGAATCTCAAGGAAATGATTTGATGATTGTCTCATAAAAGAATAGATTGGAGGAATTTGTTAAGATTTTTTTATAAAAGAGATATTGCAAAGATATTTGCAAAAGAATCTCGACGAAAAAAATCGACTTGTTTTACCTTTTCACTACTGAAATACTCCATTGATAAACTTGATAAATAATCGAACATAGTAAAGGTTATTCGCGTGTTCACCCTAGTCACTATGTGATTCTCAAAATGATACTTCTTTGCTTTTTCGTTACTGATTCGATTTTGTGTTTATAAAAATGAAAACTCACCCATCGTCGAAACATTTTGCCCGAAGACCAATATACCAGGTATCAGGCTGTGGATAAGGTATCAGCAAATTTCCATCGTGTTTCCCGTTAGTTTCAAGTTTTATCATCATTTTATCATCATCACAAATAATTTCACCATCTTTATGACGCGGAATTCGTCCTCTTCTAACGCAGACTGACACAGAAACCATTTGCTTCATGAAGGCTTCATCAATCTCCAGATGAATACTGATTTCAAGTGAGCCACCGACATCAAGCAACGGCAAAATATTGAATTGAGCAATAACTGGACTCGTGTCAGTCAGCATGACCCAAGGTGTCAGCCATTCTCTGCCCTGGAGCAAGTAAATTCCGGAAAACGTTGGGAGTTGTTTCACTCGAATCAATTGGAATCTTCGGACGCATGAACCGTGTGTGGCATTTTCTGAGCTTTCGAGGGGAAATAAATTTTTCATTTCAGGTGAATGAACTTGGAGAGTTGTATTTAACCTGGATGCCCATTGACGCATCGAAGTGCTTTCAGTAATTTTCACTGGGCATTCTGTAACAAAATAAAAGCTAAATTTGGAGAAATTTGTGTAAATTTTGATTTGCAAGTTCATACGAGTTTTGGAATTGTTTTTGGAATTTTGGAATTTTCTGGATTTGAGAAATTTTAATAAAAAAGGATTTGTCTTGTGGTATAATACAAAGAATCATTGCTTCGTTGTTAGGAAATTATTTAAAATTCAATGAAGAAATATTTGAATATTCAACAAACTGCAGTTAGCTTAAAATTTAACGGAGTTTATCCCTTGAATATTAATTTGATATGAGAATATTAAAATAATTTGGAATGTCGTTGTCAAATGTTTGTCCAATTTCAGTGAAAACATCGAATTTTCTTCTTTAAAAATCGATAAATATATTTTGTTAATTTTTTCAAGTTAAAACTTTTCTTAAACACAATAACTTAAAGTGACATTATTTGTCAAGGAATTTAATTATATTAAATCAATTGACTGATAAAAATCGGGGAAGAGACGATCAATTTCTTGATAATCAATTAACGCTAATTCCCGGAATTGAATTTTTCCGGCTCTATTCTTCTCTATTTTCCTATTAAATTATTAAATCCCATCAAAATTATTTCGGAAATATCTCTAAAATAATTGAAACGTGCTTTTAAAACTGATTGTTCACCAATCTATCAGAAAATTTTTCAATCATTCAGTCCTTGATAGAAAAAAGACTCACCAGATATGGAAACTTTCACATTAAAATCAACTATAGCATCCGAAACAATCAGCAAATAGTAATAACTCTCCTCAAATGGCGTGACTTCATCGAAAGTATAAGTACTATTGACCCTTAAGTTCACCGTAGTTTGTCTATGATCGTAGATGGGTAAAGTACGTCCCTGAATACTTATTGCTCTGATGCAAATATCAGAAGTACTATTGCCAAATCTGACTGTAAATTTACATTCTGAAACTGTCACTGAAAAGCTCCAAGTTCCCGATGGTATATAGATTTTGTAATAAGTAGACGGTTGATTGGTTCTCAAAGTATATTCATGGCCAATTGGTACACTCTGTATGCCATTAACCTGTTGCCATATAGCAACGGAGCCGATGCTATAGTGGCACTTGTGTCCTATTCCTTTTTGCTGTACTTTTTCGTCCCAATAAGTCATGTAAGCTCCAACGTACCAATCTCCAGGTTCTGGACTATTTATTGGTACGATGACCGTTGTTTCTGCATCGTACGTTGTTATTGATGTGATGATTATTGTATTATTTCTATCTGAATTCATATTATTTGGAAATGATGAATTGTCGATTGATATCACTGGATAACTTCCCCATTGTAAATAAATGTTAACTTCTCTTGGTACACAATTTTTGCCATCCATGAATGCAGCGAATTGCCACGTTGCACGGGTTACTTCTTTTGGTACTGTGTAATGAAATATCGTTACATCGCTGTAACTCTTGAATGCATGGAGGGGACCCTCCTGACTTGCCTCCGGTACTAATTGCTTACTCCCTGAAAAATCAAGATTTTTATTTCTTACGTACGTATTATCCTTAAGAAATTGAGGATATATCTCCCAGAATTTAAGGACAAAAGTAACTATGGTGATAATTGTCTAATAGCGGTCTGGGGTAAAATTGATTAAAAAATTAAAATGAAATTTTCGACATTCATAGGTGGAATTTCAAAGTTTAGCGCGATAATCTTTGTCGAACATGAAATATCACTACGAAAAAAAATAGAATCATTCAAGGGCTATGCTATTGATAAATTCATAAAAATTCCCCACTCTTATATTGACTGATTCACTATAATTGATTCCATTGGATTATTCCATTTGAGGATGCTTAAATGAAGTGAATTTTTATTGGAGATAAACAAATTAAATTGTTGTTAAGAATAAAGAAAATGAAATTTCTCGATAAATCTGTAGAAAAACGTGTCCATATTCCATAGTGATGAAGAATGAGTCCATGGGAAAATACGGAATCCCCATGGAAGCTTCCGTGAATGTTTCTGCGGGGAATTGTCGATATAAGTTTTTATGTGTGATTTCATAGACTGATCGTAATTGCTCGCCCACTGCTCTGTTTATAACTGATTATTCACTTACCATTGAAACATGATGAAATTATAACAATCTTCATCAGAAAATAAATTCCATCACGATATTTGTAATAATCTAGCATTGTGACGATAACTTATTGATGGGATTTCTTTATTGATACTTCAAATCATTAATTGTAATAGTTTACTATTTTTCCAGGTGTCTCAGACACCTTATGTTTGATCGCCCTAATTCTCATTGATTAATGTTAAATTTCCCATTCGTTTACAATCTCCCATTGTCATTCAAGAGATGTTAAAGTGCTCCGGTAAAAGATAAGCAAAAAAAACACAACAAACTTTTTTATTCGATGGTAGAGGGGATGGCATCAATTGAACAAACCATTGAGAAAGTGTTACTGAAGAGAGTCAGTCTCATGAGTGTTGACGTCTGAGAAAAGTGAGCACGGTGATAAGCACAGCAGCTTCCTAACCGATCGAGGCGATGTACTAAGGTACCGAAATAATTTCTATAACGATGTTCTTATAAGAATTTTCGATAACTGACCTGAAACTCAAGCGTGGAAATAGAGAATTCCTCAGAATTCTTTGATATTGCGGGAATTAGGAAAATTCAATCAAAAATATTTAGAAAACCAATTCAATAAATTTATTGAATCCTTCTGTTCATCATTTCTTCACTCCCAGACACTCCCCTAAAAAAATATGTATGATTTAATAATTAGTCAATGATTATTTAATCATTACACTTCGATATCAGGCTCTGCAATTGGCAATATTAGGCTGGTAGTTGCAATTGGCTTCATTTTTCCCTTTTTACATAACAATATTTGTACTTTCTCAGTAACTGCCGAGGTAGGCGTAGCTTTCACCATAACTGGAATTGGTATTCCGCTCGGTAATAATGGTAAATTGACAACCCGAGGTTTTATAACCGTTTCTTCGCCTCTGAAGAGTAAAAATAAAGATGGTTCTGAAGGTTCTTCAGATAAATTTGTAACTAACGTTCGAAGAATATAAGTTGGTCCCAAGCCCAATACACTAGCTTCCATTGTGATGGGATTGATACTTGATTCTTTCCCTGAAGTGAATTCCTGTTGTGCTTTCTTTGCAACTGTCAATCGTAATCGCAGAAACCCTTGTTGAAATGTATTGTGGATTTTCTTGGCTTCGGCTCTTTCTCGAATCGTTTGCTCCACGAACAAACGTGTCTTCTTCGGAATTGCGAGGGTACCTTGATTCCGTTCAGTTATGGAACTAGTAGTTTTTGGTCGCACAGAAAAATTTGCAGTTCTTTTCAATATTTTCACAGCCAAACCACCGGTTATTGTCACCATGGCCATTGCACGCTCTTCTTGACCCATCCGTCCAAACTGAAATCATGGAATTACTCAATTTAAAATTATTATTATTGAATATCCTAGCAGGGAAATCGTTCAAAAGAATTCATCATATTTTATGGACACGATCTTTTGATGAGTTCCATCAAATTTAATCGTTTCTTGAACATTTCATATCGAGGATTGGGAAACAAATAGTCGTATGTGCCAAAGTGCTCATTTCAGAGAGATAATTCGATGAATTGCTGCTTTAAGACGCTCAACATGTTTCTTGAATAAACAAAATATAAATAATTGCAATAATTACCTTCATTGCTGAAACTGGTTCTATCATATTAATTGTGTCTACATGATGCTGTGCATCGTAAATAAGAATCCCAGAACGTGGTACACTGACCGCCATCAACGAGAGCCCAGTTTGCGGAACTGGAAGACTTGCTAAATCAAGAACCAACCCAGGTAATTGAATTTTCCATAATTTCACACCATGACTCGAGAATCCAAAGAGCGTACCATCCATAAGTGCAACTGCTGCACCATCACAAGTTAACGTGGATATAGCAACCGCTGGTGATGATAATTTTTCCCACGAATTGATTGCCGTCCATCCCTTACGAACGGACCCAATTCTTCCATCTCTTGATACAATGAATATTCTACCATCGCCAGACCAAAGACCAGTACTGGTAACAGCGACTGGCGCCCAACCGATATGATGTTTGTCAATAAGTGAAAATGACTTTGGATCAAGTATCAACATTTCTCCAGATTCTGTTCCAACAATTATGCAGCTGCAAGCAGGATCATTCCACGAATCTTTCCTGATCAATCCAATCGTTGATACTGCATTCATACGAGTAAGTGGAAGTCTTCGATATTGCTCAGCAAATTCAACTCTGAGATTTTCATCCATTGTTAAAAATTTTATCGTCCGAGGAGAAATGAATGCTGCACCCAATTCTTTGAAAAGAAGCTCCAAGTCATCGCGAAGTGTTAAAACGTTCAGATCTAATTCTAAGCCCGCTTTGTGCCAGATCTGTTCAATAAAAAAAATCAAATTAAAACCATTTTATTCACTTGCAAAAGATCATTAGTGAATAGAAAAATTGAATCTCGAGTAGAAATGTAAACATTATAACAAAATTGACTTTATAATTTTTTAAACTGCATTTTTTAGACTTGATAATTTTAGACTGCAATTCATGTTTCATCACTCACTTCTCTTTCCTTCGGATGGGCATCCAAATAAGGTAAACAATATTTGAAATGGGGTCTCATGTTTTTATAAATATATACACTGGATCCTGCACCAACAGCAACTGCTGCCGACCGTGCTTCTCCATTTTCTGAATAAAATCCCACGATGCCACAGGGCGGTTCCATCATATTATGTTCTGTCACCTGATCGCCTCCTTTGAACACCCTGATCTACGAAAAATAAAGTTTGTCTTCATCTCTACCAATATGAGAATAACTGAGGAATGGACTTACTTTGGCAGAGTCAGTTGCCTGTGATCCCAGATCCGTAACGATTAATCTAGCTTCATTGTCTCCGGAAACGTCTAACATATCTAGCGAGCCGGGAAGCGCGTGAATTTTAGCACTTGGCTCCCAAATAGCGTCCAGCCACCTGCTGGTACTCAATCGAGAGCCACCAGATCGTTCCATCCTCAATTAACAATTAACAGTTATTAATTTTTACAGTAAGGGAAAATCATCTTGAGAAAGATAGTAGGGGAAGGTAGGGTAAAATGGAGACACCCTAGTTTTGATGTTATATATTCTGAAAATCGCAAGAAATCGAGGGAAGTATCAAAGATAGGTTTATTTTGAGGATTCCATTGGAAAGCTGAGGAAATTCCAAGTGGAAAACATGTGTAAAAATTAATTTTTTTGATATTTTAAAAAATTCGAGTTTTCTGGTCAAGATTTGAAGGGGTC
>JABSMS010070383.1:0-20281 GCA_018902275.1 Aleiodes sp. PSUC_FEM 10030003
TATTTATTTATTTATTCGTATATATAAGATTAAAAGAAAGAGATATATTTTCATTAAATTAATGAAGAAAGTTGAAGTGAAATAATCCAAAGTTACAAAGAAAAGAATTGTCAAGCCAAAATTTACGATAATATTTGATTGAAGAGTTACTCAAAAGTGCGGGGAAGGAAAACGCTGATCTAATTAATAATCCAAACAGAAATGAATGAATATGTTGGAAGTCGTGTTGACCGCAGTTTCTTATATTTGATGGCAATTTATGTTATTCATGGAATATTGTTACATGCTTTTTTACAACCAATCGATGCTGGTGGAATCGATATTGATAAGGCATTTATTCAGCCATCATTGTCAAATGATTGGAGAGAATTTTTGGATAGTAAAAATAAGACATTATTAAGTGTTAGGATCGATGAGAATTATCAAGTGATTAGAAATCCGAACAATGTGAATAGGCCCATTACCAATCAGCCCTTATTAAAGGTAAGAAATACTGAATACTTGGAATTCCGTATCCCAATAGATGATCGTTCACCCTCAATAAAATAAATCGCCATTAACCAGTGGTTACTCGCGCATATTTTGCAGCGCTGTTTTGACTCAAGCAAGAATGGCGTTTATCCCGCACCTATTATGAATTTTGATATGAATGGTTCCAAGTCAGTTTTTGGGGAATAAAATTAGATCTGGAAGATATGGAGAAATCTTTATAAAGACATTTTTTGTAGTGCACTGTATATCTATTGTTTTCTCGAAAAATTTTGCAACATATGAAAAAACAAAATCGTTTGGAATCATTTTTTACAACTTCACTACAGAATTAATGAATAATTCTATTCCTTTTTACAATTTTTCAATGCATTTCTGATGAAACATTTGAATTTAAAAAACAAGGTGTAAACCTTGACTCCATGACACTATTCGTCGTCTCATTTAATGGTTGAAAAAATACATAATAAAATTAACATTCCAGTAGCGAAGTAGGTAGATCGAGTTGAGTTGATTCAACTCTGTCATCGGCTTCTATGGTTATTCGTTCATAATATTTCGAACTACAGAAACGGTTTCCACATAAATTCCCCTATCACAGTTATTTTTCAAGATATTTTGTAAGATCTGTAATTAATCTTAACTTATTCCATTGTATCTCTTCACTACTGATGCTTTTACTTCTATTTTTAGGGAAATCCTGGTGATGGAGTTTTGGATATTTTAGTGACTTCAAAATCATCGGGAGCATCGTCACTCAGTGCAGCAGTATGTGCATTTATAATAGCTGTTACAAAAAACATTAGTCCAGCAACATGGGGCATTATCTCTGGTTGCATTGTATTCTTAATAACATTCACGGAAAATGATAATGTACGATGAATTTGATTGTTCAAGTTAATTGTTCCTCCTTTTGTACAAATTAATAGCAATATTTATCTTAAAGAAAAGTTTGGAGGAAAAAAAGTGTTATTGAGTGAACTAATGATATGAGTGTATTTATTAAATTTACATAATGTTGTTTAGTATTTTGATGGATTCAAAAACAATTAAATTTAACTCAAGTACACTGAGAGTGAAAAATTCATTAGTTGTTAGATCAAAAAAAAAATGATTGGAATTACGTGAAATAATTTTTCACCTAAAATTTCCTCAGCTTTCCAATGGAATTATCAAAATTAACCTATCTCCAATATTTCTTTCGATTTCTCGCAATTTTCATAGTATGAAACATCGAAATTAAGGTGTGTCCATTTTACCCCACCTTTCCCTATTCCTATGATTACTGATCGAATTTATTGATAAAAAAGAATATTTTGTCATTCATTTAGCTAGGTTCATTAATCTTTGAAAAATGCATTTAATTTTCTATAGCAGTTAGGAATTTGAAATTGTATTAATTCCCAACAACAGAAAAAATTTGACAGTCGTAACAATAAATAACATTTAATAAATAAAATTTGAATCGAATAAATTACATTTTTTTTTTCATCGAAGAAACTTAGAGATACGAAGAATGTCTCCAAAAAAAATTTCCTTTGTGCCTTGAATTTCGAAGGATTTCTCAGAACCAATGATGAAGTTGAATCAACTTATCTAAGATCCCTCTTCTTTCATAATGTGACAATGTTAGATAAAAACGAATGATTATAGTAAGTAAATTAACTCAAATCAATGTTGTGACAGGTTTATTCAAATGAGTTTTTGAAATGGAAACCGACGATTTTACCGATTGAACATCCGCGAAAATTAGTCCATTCAATTCAGCACTGCAGCACTCATCACTTCTTAAACTTCATTACCTACGAAACTTCCAAGCTCATGGTTGTGCATGAACAGTGACGCAAATTCTCCGGGTAGAGCCAGTAAAATTATCTGGTCGAAAAAAATCTGTGCAATCAATTTGACTCCAAAATTAATTGTTAAGCCCATCGAAAAAATGTGTATTTTATCAAAAGAAAAAAATTAAAAAACCATCACTGATATGTCCGAGACATCGCGAAAATTAAAAATAATACAGTATTGCCTGATAAGTTGATTAAAGTACGAAGGATTTATTTTTTAAAAAATTCTCTTTTTTCCATTCTTTCTTCAAAACTCTCCAGACGCCGCTGTGTGATCGTAATATCATTTCTATCACGTTCTATCTATACGCTCATATACATATATATATATATATAGAATGGCTGGTTTTGTATTACGTGTTAAAACAAAATCAGGTCAAAAAGTTGTTGATGGTTTATCATCAAGCAATACTGTTGGTGAATTAAAACTAAAATTATCTGATGTAACTGGAATTGAAATTAAATCATTACATGTATTGAATGGTTTTCCACCAAAAGTATTAGATTTGAGTAATTCAAATGTAACACTAAGTGATACTGGTATTGTTACTGGTGATACATTAATTGTTGAGGAAAAATTAAATTTATCTAATGGTGAAATTGAATCGAGGCCACATGTTGTTAATACTGAGAGATTTTCGGAAACACCTGGTATGCTTATGAAGAAAATTGTTCCTGCTGATAATTCGTGCCTTTTTACCAGTGTTGGATATGTACTCAATGGTAATAAAACTTTTAATTACTTTTCCTCTAGGTTTATTTATAGAATTAAAAGTTAATTAAAAATCACTCTGTTCCATTTTCATGGCATCATATCTCGGAATTGATTTTTTTTGTAGCCCTGTTTATTCTTCGAAAAATTGTTTTCGGAGTGATATTGATTTTGCTCTTTTTTTATAGTTTGCTCTCTTCTTCACTTAGTTCATCAGAATATAACTGAGATAGAAAAACTTTTGTCCATAAAAATATGGACAGTGAAATTCATTGATTTCTCATGCAATTACAATTTTTATGAATTTTTAAAACATTGTTATTCCAGGTAAAGTCGATCCAAGCTGTTCATCATTCATGCGAACAATAATAGCGAAAGCAGTTGCATCTGATCCTGAAGAATATTGTGAAGCAATACTTGGAAAACCAAATTCAGTTTATTGTGATTGGATACTTAAACCAGAATCATGGGGCGGTGCCATTGAATTATCAATACTATCAAAATTCTTCGGTCTAGAAATAGCTGTCGTCAATAGTGTTAATGGTATTATTAATAGATTCGGAGAAGATCAACACTATGCTCAAAGAGTTTTTCTGATTTTTGATGGAATACATTATGATCCACTTTATTTGGAGCCAAACAATGTAAGTTTTACTCACTTAGAATCAAAATATAACTTTCTGGATAAAACTTTATATAAAAATCATTTCAATATAATTTTATTGAGTTTGATAAATGGATTTTTTTATGCATAATTTGACTGATTTTTTAATTTAGGGTGGACGTATTCAAACGATGTTCCCAACTGATGATGAGAGAGTACTATTAGAAGCTGGTGAATTGGCAAAGGAGGCAAAATCTAGTCGTCAATATACAGACGTACAAAATTTTACAGTAAAATGTTTGATTTGTAATATAAATTTGAGTGGTCAGACTGCTGCTAGTCAGCATGCCAAAGAAACTGGCCACATGAATTTTGGAGAAATTGCGTAGCACTATTAATCAATGTATTACTGAAATCATAGTACAGTAATCGATTAAGGTAATACTATTGTTTGTAATCGGAAGAATCCAAATTCTATTCTTCTAATGAAATTTTTGTAATAATTTTTTTCTCACTTTCAGCATGCGGCAATTTTTACTAATAATGATAAGATGTACAACTTTTCTTTCAATTAAACACCCAAAATTGAAAAAAATTGTTTGAAAAAAAGTTGTCTTAACAAATATCGGAAAAATTTCTAATCAATTAGTAAATACATTCTTGAAATCATACTGATGATTATGAGAATGAAAAAAATTATCTAGGGAAATCAAGACTGGTTTAATCGGTTTCCTTTGGAACAATTGTTGAAAATCAAAAAATTGGATCATATGACACAATTAGTAATGCATAAATTTTGAACATAATCGTACTTTTGTTTATAAGTGAGAAGATCTGATAATTTGTTTCACAGTGATTATTGAATAATGTCGAAGTTTAATTGAACTAATCTATTGATTTATTAGAAGAGATCATTTGGAAATCATTGAAATGTTCAATACTAGCGGATATTCGACAAATAAAAAATTGAATGTTGGAGACAACAAGGTTAACGAAAATTTGTGAAGAAACCTATCTTGTAGCCTATGAAATTTCTCTAAAAAAATAACTACTAAATGAACCCTTGAATATTAAAATTAGTAGTGAAAATATTCTTGTAATTCCGTTGTTTGTAGCTTTAACTTTGTTCAGCAAAAAAAGAATTGCAGAAAAAATTCGTTATTCCTCTAAAATTCCAAGATATTTCATGAAAACTAAGTGATAAAATATTAAATGCCATATTAAAATAATGTGATCTTTTTTTATTATCAATAATTATTGCACTGAAGCGGTTTGATTAAAATCAGTAAATTTGAAAATAGATCAACCTTAGTATTTCATAAAATAATTGCTCTCACTGTATACATGAATTTCATATTTCAATCAATTTTCACAAAATAATTATACAGATGGGGTTTTTTGGTGAGAAAAATCAGAGCTACAATGATGAAAATTTCTCCATTGAATTTTGAAATATTCGATAGAAGATCATTTTGAGGTAAAATGGAAAACATTTTGTCATTCTATATTCATCTCAATAATATTGTGAGAAACTTGATTGCATAAATTTATAAATTGTGAAATAAAATTGGAAAATCAAATCTTCTCAAAAATTGAATTTATAAAACCAAGAATAAATGCAAGAACTACTAAACGCGCAGCCTGGTATAAAAGAGACTGAAGTACAATTGTGGTAAAATAACACAAGAAACCATGATTTCATGAAACCAGAAATGTCATAATGGGCATCACAAAACTGTAATTGTTAAATTTTCATTTGAGAGTCAATAAAATTGATAGATTCTCTAAATTTCATTAATGAAAAGTAAAATGAATTTAATCGCTCATTCTTATTTCTTGGAAAAAAATTAAATTTTGGTTTGAGTTTATTTTTTGAAATATTTTTTTATATTAATGGAAGATTCTATGAGAATATTTCGAATGTCATAAAAATTATCAAAATTTTGGAAATCTATCAAATTGATTGTAACTCAGAAGATAATTTTTATCACTGAAAAAGTAGTCATTTGAAAAATTTTTGAATTAATTTTCATGAAAAGTTTCAAACTTCTACAACTATCCAAGTGATTTTTTTTTTTTGGAATAAGTCAAAAGTCCCAAAAATTTCCTTCCGCAATTTTCAATATTCGATTTTTTTTCAATTGTAATTAAAGTAGATGAAACGATGAAATATATCTAAATGATAGCACATTGATTTAATAAGAATTGAATAAAGATAAAGTGAATCAAATTCTTGCGCGAAGTAATATATAAATATGAGAATATATTTTAAACAGGTAGCATAATAAAACCGAGGGAAAATCCATCATTGCATAGATCTCACTTGTGCTATTGAATTGTAACATTTACAGACAATTACATTGAATAAATAATTATTTTCCGTAATATTATTTATATTTCCTTCCAAAAATATCACACGTGTTCCTCTAATTATGTGATCATCTTCACAATATAAAATTGAGTTAAAAATCATTGAAACTATATATTTTCTAAATAGAAATGCTTCAAAAATGAAGAAAAAATTCCCATTCCCAAATTGAAGAATAACATTATTTTTAGATATTTGCGGTCGAAGTATTTACTCGAATTTACTCGAATGTTCGCGTAAAAAAATTGAACACTGCGCATGCGCGCGCAACGATTATCCCCCCTCATTCGGATATGCGGTGTTGTTCAATGGAAAATATAAGAAAGGCGTCGTATTCTCATCACAGTTTTCCGATAAGTAAATAACAGAAAAGACAAGTAAAAGTGTGGTGTTTTGGCATACAAAGCCGGTTCAATTCCCATGAAATAAAAAATTATATTTAATTGTGCTTATTCAAAAAAATAATAAAAATAATGGAGAGTCCGTTGCCACAAATAATGGAAAGCACTGATACTGAATATCGTAAACCTAAGGACAGGTTAGTTACCGTGCTCGATCAAATTGAACTAAGAGTAGAACAATTAAGACGTGATGCATTGAGATTAGAAGAGGAGAAGGATACAATGTTAACAACACTAGATACTCTAAAAAATAATGAGTATTTGGCATCTCTCGGAGAAGGTGAGTACGACTATCATATTTTGTCCTATCTTTATTTAACTTTGCCGGCTGCCAGAAAATTCGACGATATTTCTAGAATATGCCAGAATTCCTGGGCAGAAAATTGAGTAATTGTAGTAGTTGATTTATGATTGTAAATTTTTAGCGATAGAAGTTGCTTTTTTATTCAAAATTTTATAAAAAATTCATTCCAGCTGATAAAGACGATGTTGTGCGTTATGCTGAAAGACTCACCACGAGATGTCTTACTGTTGATGTACTGGTGAAAGTCCAACGTGATCCAATTCAAGAAGATGCCCTGCATCAGGTATCAATTTCTATTTGTTAAACTGGATAATTAGTAGTAAAGTGGTGAAATAAGTTGATTGTCCATTTTTTCCATTCTCGAAAAGGGGACCCCTTAAAGTCTTGACCGAAAACTCGAATTTTCAAAGAAATAAAAGAAAATTAATTTTGACACATGTATTTTTATTAAAATTTCCTCAGCTTTCCAATGGAATCATCAGGCAATCTATCTCGAACCGTTCAATTCGCGTGTCCATTTTACCCCACCTTCCCCTAAATTAAACTTTCATATAATGCCCCTTTATTTTCATCCTAAAGTCATAAAACGTTTTACGTCTTCATAAAATGTAAAAGTTGAATCTTCTGCAGATAAAAAACCCCGTGAAATCCACAATCATCGGGTATAATTAAGATTAACAAAATTGAACCATAAAAAAATGTTTCACACAGCAATAAACTTGAATAAATAAAAGTATAAACCGAAAATTTATTGTACTTTTATTTAATTTACAATGGCATTATTAATAATGACTCCTCTTTGCTCTTCTTGTTTTTCAGGTCAATGGACTTATTGACAGCCTAGTGATAAGTTTGAAAAGTGATTTAACGACAACGCGCCAACGTTGTGCTGCATTTATGAATGCATGCTCGTCACAAGGAAGTGGACACTCTGACAAAATATTTGAGTCGGTAATACTTGGTTGCACCTTGGATGATCAAAAACGGGTTAAAAAAAGGCTTCAGGGATTACTTGATTACATTGATAGAATGAATACGATTGAGATGCAATGAGAATCAATCACTACTACAATTGATTATTGTGCCTGGTGCATGAAAGAACATATGATGTGCATCTCATAATTTCAATTCTCATTGGCAAAATGGAAAATAATTCATAATCACTCATTATGTTCCATTAATTTTCAATTGAAGTCTTTAAAATTAATTGCCCAGGATAATTGCATTCCGCGGTGTCAGTCTCTTTAGCTTCTAAGAGTCTCTTTGATCAAATGAGTGAGCGAAAAAAAAATTTCGAATTCAAAGGAAAATCAATAATAAAATACTGAAAAGAAGAACAGAAAAAAGTTATTCGTAGATTATATTACTGTAATCCAATAACTAATAGTTTTTGATCCTAATCAGCTTCATGAATGTACGTGCTTAGGTTTTTTAAGTTTTGTTCGATTCTCCAATATTTCTATTGAATATGGAAGACAAGAATAAACGAAATTCTATTAAAAGTAATGAAAGAAATTCACATTAAAATATTATAAATATTCAAACGGAAAAACTACTGTACATACCACGGCAAATTAATTCTTAGGTCCATTAATAAATTATTCCCTAAGCCCCTAATTTTTTATTCTCTAATTTTCTATATTTTTTTTATTTTGGCTCCCTCGTTTTTCTGAACATTGAAAATGAAATTCATATTGGAAATAAGAAATGTTCTGTTTAATTCTCTTGTGATAAATAATAAATAAATCATGAAATTATTGGACACCAAACGTAAGAATTGATTGTTTTTATTCAATGACTTGAAGATGGGGCAAATCAATTCTGACTATGTACGAATAAAGAAAATTTTAATTGCAGAGTTTTTCCAAATTGATGTTTTCTAAACGTAATGTCTTATAGAGATCATCGCACAAGATCCAAAAAAATTGAGAATAACAAGTAGCGCCTTCCATCCCAGCAAAAAAAACCTGAACTTTTAGAAGGAAAAGTTATTAAATTAATTAGTTTCACAATATTTCCTTCGGAAAGTTTCACTAACTTTTCAATGAATGTAATTGAAAAATTCTGAATTAATTAACTGGTTGAAGAAGATCGCTCCTGCACATTCATTCACGAATATTTTCGAAACGTGAGCATTTAGGAAAAATAATTCCATGAAAATGGGAATTCCATCGTATTCGAGATATTGTATCGAGAATCTACATGCGATGTTCCAAGTTTTTCTCCTTTTTAACGTGAAGAGCAATTTTTATGATTTTAAATGTAGATCTACTTTACCCCACCTCGCCGACCACATGTCTCGACTGCCGGGGATTCATTAACATATTTGTGATTGCGTGTAGCAATAAATGCTTCCACACCGGAGGAAGACATAGTATATTTTCAAGTTTATATGTGTGAGGTTTATGTTGAATGTATAAGAGAGTAGGAGAGAGAGAAAGAGTGAGGGCAGTGGAGTGAGCAACGAGGGGCGTTGACTCCCTTCTATATCCCCAAGTCCTTGTGAAAGGTGAAGGACATTATATGCACACACACATTGACGATCAAGAGTGTCACATGTATTATTTTTATGGGAATCATTTTTTCTAGATAAAGAAAATTAACAACGTGCAAATTTCACTTCATACCAAACACATTTCTCGCAATTTGTTCGAAACCTAATTCACTTTTTATAAATTATCTTAGGATCTAATTGAGTTAGAGAAATTCTCGTTACGATATTTCTCGTAGCTCTAATTTTCCCCGATAAAAGAGGTTCTACTAGAATATATCCTTCAGATATCCATAAAATCTTGAGGAAAAATAAATTTAAAAATTAGAAAGAATAATTTAACTTATCACTTATTTTATTTGGTTAAAACGTCACATGCACCTCATTATAAATTAAGTAATTTGTAATATAAAAAACCATAACGTTCTAAAAACATTGATTTTAAATGATAAAAAAAGTAGTACATACATATTTACAATATGATAATTGAAAAAAAGGTACAATGTATAATACTCCAAACGCAAATGCCTCTTTGTTTGTTCTTGAAGTAATACAGCCCTCAAAATAATAATATAAATATCCTTATTGTTTATTTTTTAAGGCAGTTCGTTCCCTTGATATTTCAAAGTATAAAAAATAAAAAAAAATACTATTTCATTGAAATCGATGTATAGAAATTTTTTCATTATAATATGCGACAGGCGCTCTTAACAAAATTTTTCTTTCTATGGTGTCGTTTACCACTTGGACGTAAAACAATTGTGCCATTTGTGGTTGTACGGGCACAGTCATTTGGACTAAAAGCACCTGTAAACAAAAAAATAAATACTAATCAGCCGGATGTTGTAGTAATTGATTAAAAAAATCGAGTGAAAGTCCAAGAGAGATACACAATTATCAAAAATATTTTTTTTATGTTCAATTTTTCTTTGTGAAAAGGATTTCTACAAAAATTATTGATTCTCTGTTAAGCTTGGTCATATTTCCCAAAAGCTCACTCCAAACTTCAATTGATTCAAACTGCTCTATCACTCCACTCCTCATTTTTTGTTTGATATCTGGAAATCTAAGGGAGATAGATGAGATTTTATGAGAACCTCTTTTTCACTGAGAAAAATTAGTTATAACATATATTTGTCTATTTCTCTTAGATTTGGAAAATCGACTCTTCACGTATTTATAAATTTACTAGTATTTCTTCAGTTAATGATGATTAGTCATTTCAGGGGAAAACTACATGGGTAAAATTTAGGCTTTCGATATACATCTAATATCGATCCTCGACCACTGTTGAAAAATATTTAAATTAATTCATGAATTCTCGGAGCACATTGACGTTTTTTCTGTTTCACTATCGAATGAAGAAATCACTTCGTAAACACGATTATTTTGTTGACACTGTGTTAAATGTGTTAAGTTTTATTGATTCAAACGTGAAAGCCACGACAATGACTAGAATTTATTAAGAAAAAAAACCCTTTCACATATTCGAAAAACAAAGTGAAGAAGACATTCATTCTGAAGGATATCTTCTTGCCATAATGAGGGTATTGACAATTCCAAAGGCGGTCGTGAGACACAAGCACCCATCATTATACGTACAGTCAACCAGTGGAATGTTACTCCCATTTATGTCGACAAAACAAGAAAATTTCACTCCAACTTTACTTCGTCTAAAGTAAATCGTAACTCTCTACTTTTCTCGAGAATGAAAAAGGAGAAAAAAAATTGTCTTTCATGTCTTTTTTCAGTCTTATTTTCTGAGAATATCTTATTATTTAATGAATTATTTATTTTATTGTCACCGGATGAACGTGAGATAACGCCCGAGAGAGTAGTGTATGGAAGTTTTATTTCGAATTTGGTTTTTTAGGTTTTTCCTTCAACCGTTTCAAAATAATTCAATGTTTTCAACGATTTTCACGGAATATCTCAAGATCTATGAAACAGACATTTTTCTCAAAATCCTGTAATTGAAATTAGCTAAATACCGACACACATTAGCTTGGATTTTGAAAATATTTGCACTTTTATCTGAGCCCAGCTGTCCGAACCCTGTTTATGTAATTGATATTGAAACTCACTGATAACTGAAGGTGATCTTGGTCCAGACGAGTAAAGTCTCAAGTCATCCTGAAAGTCATCCTCACATCTTCGCATATCCATGAGACATCTTGAAGCCAAGTGCCTGAATACACTGACAACACCTACGTCTTCCTTAACGGATGTCCGTAGGAGTTTACAGCCGAGAGCTCTACCAAGTCTATCTGCCTCTTCTCTATTAATACATCAAAGAAAATATCTCGATTAATTATTAAAATTATATTTCAATGAGAAGAATTTACCCTCAAAAAAAGAGATATTCTACAGAAAGTACTTTCCGAAAATTTTATTTTCCTAAAAGCATCAGTCACGTTCCGATAAAAAAGAAAAATTAAAGAATATCTCGTTCATGTTTCCATTCACAAGCAGCAGGAAAAAAATTATTGTAATGGAGATTTTTTTGTTAATACGAAAACTTATTGCGAAGTTGTGAAAGTGGTACAGCGTGTGTAAGAGGAAGAAGCGTTACAGTGGTACAACTGGATGCAGACTCTCTATAATGAATATGTCGAAACGGAAAATGTTTTTAAAAAATTATACTTACGGATCTACTTGACACTGATCCACCAAGTCAATTTTATTTTGCACCAGTACCGTTGGTATCTCTCCACATTCATTCTCAACTTTCAGCTTCCACGATGGTATTGCATCAAACGAGTCTCTATCGGTTGCAGAATAAGCCAGTACACATGCATGTGCACCACGATAATAAGCTGCTGTGATAGCGTCAAATTCCTCCTGTCCAGCAGTGTCCCATAGCATTAATCTCACGTCTTCACCATCAACTCTGAGTCGTTAAAAAATTATCAAACGTGTTTATTCAGTATTTTTTATAGTCTACAACATCATTAATAACATTTTTTCGTCAATCGGTCATCAAAATGTCTATGAAAAATTCATAATAAATTGATCATCAGTACCGTTTCCCCGAAATTACTTTTAATTATGAATTTTCAACAACCATAAAAAGTTTCAGTCATAAAAATATAAATGGTCAACTTACTCAATTTGTCTTTCTAAAAAATCTACACCAATTGTCTTCTTATAGTCTCTCGTATAAGTTCCTTTACAGAATCTTTGGATCATTGACGATTTGCCTACTGCCCCATTTCCGACTATGACCACCTGAAAAAAAATCAATGGAAGAAGAAAATCAAAAAACCGTTAGTATTCATGAATAAGTTACGAATTATCCACCAGAAAACCAGTATTCCCTCAGCTCTTCAAATTACAATCTCTCAATTACATTTCTCGTAAATATTCTTCCAGCTCGAAATTACCGAGAAGAAAAAAAAAATTATTTACACCAAAGACGATCAATTCCTTTTTTCTTATAAAAAAAATAATAAATTTACAGTTATCCTGTTTTTGTGATTTCTTTACTTTAAATTCTTTTAGATAAATGACTTACCGAAATTTGAAATTATTCAACATTCCCCATGTCCAATAAGATAGATTCATGATAACGGTGGATTTGTCATGACAACAAAATATACGTGAGTTTAAACGTGATGATTGTCGAACAAGTCGATGGAAAAACGGGGTTACACCGTTTCAATTCGGCAAATGAAAGAAAAAAAACCGGTTCGAAGACCAGCCGTATGGGACATGCTGATGCATCTTCGAAATTTTTCTCAAGATGTAACAGGAATAGAATAATTCTTTCAACGAGTTTTTTGTATCAGAACAATTACTTCAGGTATCAAGAAATTTCATAAAAACTTGTCCCATACTCAAACGAATCAATTCCAATACTTATTCTTCAATGTTTCCAACGATTTTTCATTTTTTTCTCCCTAATATCATAATAAAATATGAGTCTGCCACGCAGAGCTCATATACATGACTAGCTGCAGAATTTGTGTGCACTAATTGGCCCTTGGTATTAACTTGTAGATCACAGGACGTGTATGTGCAACCTGTGGGAATTGGTGGACCGAGTATACAAGAGGCCAAGTACCGTTAAAAATGCAAAAGGAAACTGGTATCCTAGTCTCACCTCATCCATCTTGCATATTCAATCCAAATTTATAGTATAAAATTACCCATAAATCCCTTTTAAATGTAGAGGCAATTAAAATTGTTATTCGTTTAACATAAAAGAAAGTCATTAAACGGTAATAATTGAATGTCGTAAAATGCAAAACTTTGGAGATAAAAAAAAAACTGGAAAAAAATGTGATTAAAAAAACATTTTGAAACCATAAATATGAACTGTTGGGGGGAATCCACGCTCGAAAGAAACAACAATTTGAATAAAAAATGAGCGTGCATTTTAACCGATGGGGGAATGAGTCAAGAGGCCCCGACGATGTAATAAATACAAACTGTTATAAGAATTAAAATATTACCTTGAGTGATATCTCGAGCTCTTCCTCCCGCATTCTGGCCTTACCGTTCTTCTCATAATATCCAATTACACTTTTTCCACCCCCGGTAATCAAAAAAATACACACACACACACACTGGTACAATGAAATCGACAAATAATTATAATTTTCTAACTTCACCACGTAAATTGAACGAGGAAAAGCGTGGGTTTTTCACTGCACTCTCCTTCGAAAATCGTTGGCCATTATCCCGATCTTTTTCCTTCGATGCCTTTCAAAAGGATCTCTCTATATCGATCGAACGGTTATTTTTTTTGCTCTTTCATTAAGAGAATATAATGGAGGAAGGGGATAGTTTCACATTGATTCGATTTTTAGGAGGTGCACGTGTGACTTTGGCCGAAAGTTGGGAGCCAACTGGTGTATACAACGCCGGTAAAACTTTACGTGAGCACCTGTCGTCAAAAACTACCTGGCGATTCACTGTCGAAGAAAAAGATCGGTCACCTGGATTCACTGGAATCACTAGATGTCTCTTGGGTCTAGGGAGTTTCATTTTGATGATTTGTCAATGGTCACACTGAATCTCCAGGGCTTTTCGAAATTTCAGGGAAAACGTTCGGTATTTCCATTGAATTGAATGAAAGAAATGTAAAAAATTTAAATTAAAAAAAGTCTCATTTATCATTTCGGTTCTTCTTGTTTTATTATCAATACATAATGATAATTAATAATAATAAAATAGTAAAAAAGGAGGCCAACTGACAAAGGAAGAATAAACTCGACGGAATTTTTGAAATAATGTATAAATGTAAGTTTGTCGATGTTTTTTTCGGACGTTCCTACATTCTTGTAAAAAAGAAAAAAAATCCCTTTAATTTTTCTTTATTTCGTGAAATTTCATTGAAAAACAAGAATGGAAATAAGCAAATCAACTTATCTATGAGTGTATCTTATTTTATTCAATTAAGAGATAATGAAAATTCCAGTGATTGATCATTCTCATTAAAATCACTCAATGAATTGCGTTCGAAAAATGTGCGATACTAAAGCAATTGAATTAACGCAACTTATGAGTTTATTCTTTAATTTTCATGTGGTGCATTCAATACGTGATTTTATTACTCGTGTTCTCACGTAAATGTCATTTATATAGATCACTTTATTAATGCGAATTTCCATTCTTGATTCAAGTATTGAATAAAAAAAAAAATCCATTTTCATTATGGAGATATTAAATTCAATATCTCCATCAGTCAATAAATCGAATAAAAATTGTCTATCCATAAAGAGATGAATAAAATCGATGGGTTCTGTAAATCTTCAATTCCATTGAAAATTTTGGATATTAACGCTGTAATTAGCTATAATACAATTAATTTCAGCCCATTTTTATGTTTCACAATATCTCAAACACTATTGGCCCAAAATTGTTTGTATTATAGCATCTTTCAACAGAGATATTCCTAGCCTTTCAATAAAAATCTTGAAACTTGAATAATTCATCAATTTCATTATCTCTTAAAAGTTTTTTTTTCCAAAGTGTATCATAATAATTTTTTTACAATAAAAATTATTCGAACGCCACTTTATCTATTTTTAAAATTATTCTTCAATTAGATACACATTGGCGTTGCTCTTTAGATAATTTTTTTTCTCATTCAAATTTATTATTTCAGGATAAAAAATCCCACTTAGAGTAAATATAAAATATTACAATTATTCTCTGAAATTACTATTTATAATACTATACGTATGTATACATACATAATTATTCTTTTCTTTATGTATAAAGGATATCTTTTCATGCTAAAAATTGTTGTTTCTTTCACATTTTCGGTTTGCTTCTCTTAAAATGATTTTTCGCTTCCCTTTCATCTTTCCAGAGACTCGTACAACGACGGAAAAAAACAATACGTTGAATGAAATACGAGAGACAATAACGCAATATGAGGAAACTGTGAGAGTTTTAATGTAGTAGAAAAGAAAAATTGTCTTTGTTCGCATTTGGGGTTGAAAGTTTTTTTTTTGAAGATGAATTATACTTTTTTGTCATATACTAATTTCTATTTAACATTGAATAACAAACTAATTCTCATTCACGGTTTATAAACACTTAATATTACACTTTCGAATAATTACATTAAATGCTAAATTTGAAAATTATTTTCATTCATAATTTTTGTATTGGTAATATTGCAGAAACTTCTTTGAAATAAAGGAAAGAAATTAAACTTCGGTGTAAAAAATCGAATTAAAAGTTTTTCCTCTTTTTTTATTTTTAATGCTTCTAATTATTCATTGTAATATTTTTGCCGTTTGGACGGACCTTTTAATAATTGATTTTACGGAGAAAAATGATAATTAGTAATTTGCGACGTAGAAAGACGAGATGAGTTAATTTTTAATGTGATTATTTCTTCCAATATTTCAAAAACTGAGCGAGTTGAAACAATTTTTATGAGAACCTCTCTTCATTATTTTTCTCAATAAAAAAGTTCCCATAAAAATTTATTTATCTCACTCAGTTTTCGAGCTATTGCACAAAAACCACTTTGTAACTTAATTGAAAAAAATAATCATTGAATGAAACATGATAATGATTCAAATTTTATTAAATTGTTGGATTTTTTTTCAAACGTTCTTTAAGTAGAATAAAAATGAAAATTGCTTGCTAAATAATAAACTTTGGAGTCAGTGATTAATGTTTACTGATTCTTTTCACTCTTGGAAGCGATGATATCACCATTAACATTCCGAGCAATCACCAATGGTTGGAGTACGTCCGGTTAACGCGATATAAACACTCCTCGTAATCTTTAATTTTACCGGTTTAAAGGGGCGTTCGGTTTTCATTCCATTTCTCTTTTTCTTGTAATCCAGAATAATAAAAAAAAAACTCAAGGAAATGGAATTCTCAACGTGAATGCCTATTTCTTTCCTCTTGATTTAAGTAAATTTGTTGTCTTTTTTGCATTTAATTATTTCATCAAAATTTGTTATTCAAATTTAATCGAATTCTTAATGATCATATTCTCTCATTCACTTCAAACTTTATGGCAGCCAGAATGATTTTAAAATGAATAATAAACAAAGACGACGTTAGAAAAATAAATGACAGTATTTCAACGATTATTTTTCAAATTCTTTCCCTCATGCAAGTTTTTCGTTTTTTTATAATTTCACTCAGGCATTTGTGAACCCAAGTGTGTGCATTATTTAAACAATTTGTTTCTCAAATACTTTTTTCAGGAAAAAAAGTGAAGTTTCAATAGGATATTTTTTTTAAACTTGACAAATAACACTCAGTACGCAGAAGCTTCTTTGTATTCAGAGCCCTCCATTGTAAAGAAATCTTCGAGTTTCCATTGGAGAGTCTCGAATGTTGGCCTCTTCATTGGATCCTTATTCCAACACTCGAGCATTATATCGTAGAGAGCTGTTGGACAGCCTGGTGGACATGGCATTCTGTAACCGTGCTCCACTTGATGCAATACTTCAGCATTTGTCATGCCTAAAAATATTTAACATATTTTTTTCACAATTATTTCAAGTATCAAGATATTTACAGCAATGCGTCGAATATTTTTTATTGAATATCTCAGAATCTAAGTGAGCTAGAAAGGTATTTATGATGACTTTTTTTTTTTGCAGCTCTGATTTTTCTCAACAAAAATGCCATTAACAAAATTTTCTAATATCACTACCATTGCGAGATATTCTGTGAACATTATAAACACAATGAATTCATCAAAGTTTTTATTTATTTCGTATTGTTTGTAACTCACCAGGATAAGGAATACGTCCATATGTAACAAGTTCAGTCAATAGAATACCAAAAGACCATACGTCTGATTTAATACTGAATTTGCTGTAATTAGCGGCTTCTGGCGCCGTCCATTTTATTGGAAAACGTGCACCTATTCTTGCTTCATATTCATCTTCTTTAATCAATCTGGCTAGACCAAAATCAGCAATTTTTACAACATTACCATCGGCAACTAGTACATTACGTGCTGCCAAGTCTCTATGTATGTAATTTTGGGATTCTAGGTATGCCATTCCTGCTGCTATTTGTGCTGACATATCGATTAATTGTTGCAACTTCAAACCTCTACCTTTTCCTGAAAAATGAAAAAAAAAAACGAAAATTATTCATTTTTGATTTCAGAAAAATTTATCGTTTCGTATTCATTTTTGCATTTCATCAAAAATACAACGTGATGGCGCAGATTTTTCTCAATCATGTCATTGCTTCTAAAATTTAACCAATATGGCGCGACTCGTACTCATAATTCAATGAATATTGAATGATTGAATTTGACGAGATCAGTTACGCTGATTTGGCCTCGTACAAATAGCATTCCCACTCCAACTATCTCATTCTCCCCTCATTTTACCAAAGAACAAATCAGTGAAGTTAGAAAACGAGATAAGGCAATATCACTGATTTTTTGAAACATTTTTCCTAGCTCTCACTTTTTCCGACGAGAGAAATAATTCTAAGAATTACTTTATCTCACTTAAATTTTGAAATATTTTGGAAGAACTAATGAAAAAGTGAAATTGACGCGTCTCTTGAAAGTCGAAGACGATGATAAAAAACTTGAAATGATTTTTAAAAAATTCTAGTTCAAAAGATCGTGCGAATGAATACATCAATAAATCTTCATACCTTGCAAAAAATCCAATAAACTTCCGTTTCTCATTAACTCAGTGATGATATAAATAGGCTCCTCCATTGTGCATACAGCATAAAGTTGTATAAGTTTAGCGTGTCTCAATTTCTTCATAATCTGTGCTTCAGCAAGGAAATCTTTTGGATCCATTGTACCAGGTTTCAATGTTTTAATAGCAACTGGCGTTGTATTATTCCAAAGACCCTCCCAAACTTCACCAAATTGTCCCTGTCCAAGTTTTCGAACGAATTTCAATGATGAACGATCAATTTCCCATTGATCTCTTGTTCTGTGACTCAATCCCTCAGTAACGGGTTTCTCCACCTGTCAACACAAGTAAATTCGCGCCAGTCAATTCCTGATTAAATCGTAAAAAATTTGACAAACAAATTTACATAAACAGCATTGAACATTTTTTTTGGCCTTTACAATGGTTTTTTTTATTCTCACCTTATTAACTAAATACATTTATGGAAGCTCCTTAATAGAGTGAACTTAAGCAATAAAATAAATAATATTTATAGAAAAATTATTGTTTTTTTTTCCAACTAAATGCAAATCGCGTAATGCGTGTGAAGAGAGACATAATGAAAGATGATGAGTGAGAATAATGAACTAATGATTTTTGTTTTCTTCAATTTTATTTCCATAAATTCCTTCATTTTTACTTTGCACCCCTTTTCATAATACTAGGAAATTATTTTATAATCTTGTTTTGCTATTAATAATACTTCAAAATTGCACGGAACTAGGAACTGGAAGAATTTCATATAATTCATACTGATTTTTCATTTTTCCTGAGAGATAATGATTGCTGACATAAATTGTTAGAATTTTTTTGAAATTTCCGGAAAATGCAAAGATAAAAATCACTGGAAATTCCGAACTTTTCTATAAAATCAATAAAATGGAATGATAAAACGAGAAAGCTCTGAAAATCAAGACCATTGGATTTTGGAAAATTTATGGACTTATGTTTCTCGTTGACAATTAATGTGGTTCAGAAAATCAGTTCGTTTGAAATATATTTGAATGTTAACTAACATATAATTTTCAGAGTTCTCTCATTTTTTTACTTTACTGCTGAATTCCATTATCTCTCGAGAAACTTTCTCAGCATTGTTAAAATAGCACCACATCTTGAATCTATTCTTTTTCAACGATGAAAATCAATCATTTCAACATCAATGAAGAATACAGCATCCAATAAAAATGAATAAATCACTAATTTAATCAGTCGGTTCAATAGTTATTTTGTAAAAAGTAGTACTCATCAGTTTGAGTACAGAAATGCTATCAGTCAGGTGAATATTTAAAATTTATCAGAAAATATATATCGGATGGACACTATGTGTTTCAATACTCTTAATATTTTCTCCCATTTTTTCTGTGGTAATACAACTCAATTAAATGGTAAAACGAGATAATTGATGTTTCAATAATGATAAGTTTTTATCGAATATCTCAAAATCTAAGAAAGTCAGTGTAATTTTTGTGATTACCTTTTTTGTAGTTATTTCTTTATGAAAAAAGGTCATCACAAAAATTTATCAATTTCATAGATTACGAGAGATTTTATAAAAATTGATTGCTTTGATTGAGAAATTTTGCAAAAATTAAATTCACTAATCTCGTTTTATCACTTCACTACCGAATTACATCCAATAATTTCCGAATCTTCCATTCCTTTTATGAATTCGAAATGAGTGACTGTACGTACTTAGATTGTAAGCACTCGTCAACTGGAATTCGATAGTCAAGTACGATTGAAAATGAAAAAAAAAATCGGTACGAGAATGAAAAAAAAATAGTTGTAATCAGATACAACTCGTCGATATTCCACCGTGTGCTTTCAACCAGAGTCGATGGGTGGTAACACACAATACGGAGGATAGGTGAAACGTGGAGAGCGTGTCGTAAATAAATTTATGATCTTATTTTTTTTTTTTTTTTTTT
>JABSMS010070394.1:0-20272 GCA_018902275.1 Aleiodes sp. PSUC_FEM 10030003
TACAATTATAAATAATTTTGTTTATTTAACATCAACTTTTCCATGCAAACCTTCACCGGAGACTTTCGAACATAAGAAATTCATTAATAGTTTTTTTTAATTTTATATGAAATTTCTTTCCATAAATAACTTCTAAAATTTCATATTTTCTAATGCCCTAATTGGGCTTTTTTTTTATAATAATTGCACTTGAGTTTTGATTATGAGTCATATTTTGCAGGTCATAGCTATAGATACCATCTTTTTGATTAAGTTAATCTGAGTAATGACGTAAGGAAAAATATACATGAAACTTAATTCTAATAAGTACAAGAAGCCAGGTGGCTAAAAAAAGAACCGATATTTTTCTTTCCTCATTATCGACAAAAATTTCTCCCACATCACACGATGACTCAGCTACCAATTTAATACTGAAAATAATCCTTAAACGTCTGCCATCCTGTAGCATACATAATTAATAGTTCATAATTAAATTAGAATGTATTTTCAATTTCGTGGCCATTTTCATTGACATCTTTTTTCGCGGCAATAAGATTCTCCCATTGGGCAATCAAGGTACTTCTGCGTCTTGGGTTAGGCTGCAACAAATGATTAATTTGTCACTCTCCATTGTTTCATACTCATTAATAATGTTTCCTTCTTAAAAAACTTGAATTACCTTGTGTTTTCCTTTGTGTTCCTTGTCGGACTCGTCATCATTCAGCGTATTCGATGACGTACCGCTTCTCAGAGAATTTGAGCCATCGTAAATATCCGAATCATTGTCATTTATGTCAAGTAAATTTGGCTGGGACTTAGCCAACATTCTTGACCTCATCAATCTTGAAAAATGAAAACGAAAGACTTTAATATCCTTTTCGTAATTTATTCCGAAAGAAAAAGATAATAGTTACCTCAATTCATTTTCACGTTCCTTCATTTCATTGAGCTCCTTCTGAATTTTTTCCTCAACCGGAACATATCCCTTTCTAGCTGGTGGCTTTTTTGGCTCATCATCTTGCTCATTAGCGTAATAATCATTGTTATTATTATTGTTATTACTGTTGCTCAAACTTCTACCAAGAGCTTTAACACTGAGTGGATTTAATACGATTGTTGGAGTGGGCGGTGGCACTGAATAATCTCCGTTAATTCCATTGGTATTGTGAATTTTTCCACGTGTAGCCAAAAATCTGTGCATAAGTCCTTTTTGACTTGGTGCAGTGGCAAAGCGCAGTGGTTTTGGCGTTGTTCTCGCTGATATTACGCCGTTCGTCATTTTTGGTGTCAAACTGGGTGTCAGTGGATTTAATGGAGCTGGCTCAAGTATTTGTGGTGTTGATGTCGTTCTCTTCAATTTACCCGATATCAGAGCCTGGGGCATACGACGAACCTGTTTTCATAAAGAAATATCGACTTTCACCCAAAAATTTAGGATAATTGAATTGGAGACGATATCAGGAAGAATCTCGATTAGAAATTTTGCATTTTAAGATGATAATTATTCCGAGGAAGATAGGTCTACTGTGAAAGGAAACATTGTGAGATATTTTTCATGTCTCCATCAGAAAGCCAGAACAATTCCCTGTGAAAACCGTGTAGAGTAGAATGAGACAATTATCAATTTTGTTTTGTTGAAAATTCCTTCTTTTATCTCAAAATCAAAGGATGTTTCTTTCTCACTTTTGGAAGAGTTCAGTTTTTTACGAATATCTCCGGTTCTAATTGTCGTAGTGGGGTGGGATTAGTCGCTAGTGAAAGCTGACATCATTCGTTATCGATTTCGTTCATATTTTTTTGGGTTTCACAAAAAATTAGAGAGAATTTCCAAGATGCTCAGAGGGCCATCTGAGAATATTATGAATTGAACCTTTGGACAGTAATAACTTTTTCAGGGGAAGGCGAAGAAATTTTTTCAAAACATATACTTTCAGGCAAATTCAAAACGAATGTAACCATAAAAAAAAAAATCTGTCAGTCCGTCGGAAAGATAGAGTTGTCCAAAGGTCAACTCAATAATATTTCTGCGTGAACATTTCCGCTATCTCTGGATTTTTTTTTGCGTTCTACCTTCTCCAATTCTCGTCGAAATTCGATTTAATATAAACGAAATCTACAAAGAACAGTCCCGGCTCCAATTTATAGTCAACTGAAAGGCACTAAGTCCGTTACATTGAGATATTCACTGAAAACTAAATTTTTCAGAAATCATTCTTCAAGTAAAAAAATTAAATGAAAAAAAAAATCGAAAATTCCCTCTTTCCTCATTATTTTCGCAAGAAATTTATCTCCGATGGAAACATTGAAAAATCTCTGCATAAGAAAGTAATCTAGAATAGTCCTTTTTATCCCATTTTCTTTCACGTCTCAAAATTGAACGTGAAATAATTTCACTCTTAATTTTCTTCCAAGAAAAAAAACGAAGGTTAAGCGAAGGTTAATAAATTAACCCCACAGAATTTAATTGTGTACCAAAACCGAAAGGATTTTTTTTCATTTCGGTACGTGATAAAGATACAATGCGTATACCTCTACGTGAGAAGAATTTTTCATGAGACCCTCGGTTCTGTAAACAGCTCAACGCTTCGCCTTGGCTTATTATTACGTTATTTTGCCGGTGATTCTGTGCAAGTGATTTTTCTCATGTACCAATGATTACATCAAATGGTTATTCTAAATTCCCAGTATGCATACAAAAATATAGAGCAAAATTATTTATTAAATTAACCATATTTGTTCCATGTAAATTAACCAGGTTTTATTAGACTCTCTACTAATTAAATAATGTTTTATTAAAGAACACTCTACTGTTTTCAAAAACAACTCTGTGCAGGTGTTGAGTGTCAATAGAATATTGGATTGTGAAAACTTGTGAGCAAGACAATCGCCTATGTACACACTCCGGAGTTTCTATTCCCTGCATTCAATTCATAAAGCTCCAGTGTATTCCCCAAACTAGTTCACAATATTTCATACAACATGTTTCAATTAACCATTTTTTATTATTACCACGTTGGAAAAAAATGTATAATGAAAGGATAGCATGATGAATGAAGTTTTTCATTGCTGGGTAAACATATCCGTTGACTCTGGGAGTTCTTTTTAAAACGTCAAATATAGTATTTATCGTGTTTCTGTTTTCTTTTACTGAGAAAAATAATGGAAAAAAGTTAAGAAAATAATGTGAAACAGTTAAACTCACCTTGGAATCTACTGTCTCGTCTGAGGTTGTCTTTATACTTCCAACGTTTCGTAGCTCGTGTTCTCGCTCAGTGACCTCCTCAATTTCCCGCTGAATTCTGTCAGTTGCACGTTTCAACTGCTCCCTTCTATGATCAGCCTGGGAAAAACATAATTCTCTACTATTCTCGTTTTAATTTTTTCCTTCTTCTTCTCCGTTAATCGCTACTTCTCCGTGAATTCAGTTAATTAATTGTGCATTATTCATTGCACGTTGATTGATTATCAATTGATCAATTCGAGACATTAAAAAATACAATCAAATAGAATGTTAATAAACGCAGACGTTATGCCTCAGTGAACAACGTGGGCCACTGACGTCGTGGAATGCCGAAGGAGTCGACGCTACGAAGCGCGCACACAGACTAACTGTAACCAGTGTTCCCTGTTTCCTTTCTAAAGAAGTGGAAAAAAAAATAAGAATAAATTGGTCGGAGAGACAAGAAAGAGAGGTAGGAAAAAATGGGCCACACATCTTATGACATTGGCGTATGACCAGAAAGAGTAGGAGAAAGATTCTCTCTCACAAGATCAAGATGATGCTACTGATCGTTTTTTACTTCCTTTTTAATACCGGTGAAAGTTACGGAGAATCGATGTCGATTGAGAACGAAAATCTTGTTTTCTTTTCATCCCAAACGTTCATGCCCAATTTCACTAACAATTATGCGCGACGAGCTCTTTAATTATCTTCTTAAATTTTCCTATTCTTGAGGGAATTGTGAATATTATTTTCACTCATTTTGCACTCTTCCTGGAGCAATTTCTTGTACTCGACGGTTCGTAGCTCACGGTAATTCCTCGACACGCATTGTGAACTTGCAAGGTGATGCCCGAAGAAAGAAAAAAAATATATATATGAATGAATTTGAATAGTTGAAACCTGGTCAATTTATTTTTTTCGTCGACACGGTCATCAAATTTATCACAGACGGTTGCAGTGCTCTTTACCTTGTTAATGCGTATGAAAGATCGTAAATAACCCATAAGTCAATGATCAAGGTCGGGTCAGGGGGCCGAGAGTTCAGGAACGCATGCAAGAGAATCCTGCCGCCATTTGAGAGAAGTTGGCTCGTTACAATGAAAAATTACGGTAGAATTATTTTTTCACACAATTGCCGATCATTCTCATCGATAATATTGGAAATTCTCGCAATCTACGTATGACTAATCGACTCCATTGAATATTTATCGACACAATTATAACTTGCAGTTATCAGTTAATTTACATTATAATTTCCATGAATTCATCAGAATAACAAGTATCGATCAATCAATCGAATGGAATTTTTGATCTACTAAATATAATCAAACTTACCTCCATTTTCATTTTGTAGCCGGTTTATATGATTGAATATCTTCCTCGTTTATTGTTAATTGCAAAATTGAAAAGCGTATTATCAGGAAGTCAGCCTGATACTGAAACACCCAAAAGATAGTAGAAGTGACTGTTATTTTCTCTCTTACTCCTCGCACATATATATTCTTTCTTTTATCTGATGGTATATAAGCGATACAAGAGAACACTCGTTTATCATGACACTTGTTACGTCACACAAACACACAGAACATCACCTTCATAGCTAACACAGTATAATAAATATTATCAAACTGAACAGCAGGTCATCGGGAAAAACTCGCTTTTCCGTGTAATACCTCGTGTGTGCGTGTGATCGAAAAGCGGTTCGAATTCTCTCGCTCGAGTACCTTTTATCGTTACTGCAAATAGCTCTCAACTGACGCTAAAATACTTAATTAACAACTGTTGTTTTTCGTTCGAATTCGAATAGCACTGTTACCGCAGTAAGAAAAATAATATTTTTTTCGTGGTATGCTTGAGTATTTAAGAGAGTAAATATAATACAATTGCGGAGGTAACCGGTGAAGTACCTAACTCTTCATGTGCACCGTCAACTCCATACTGCCATTTTACCTGGCATGACCTTGTTCACTTTGAAACCGTTCTCCAAACAAAAGCAAGGAGACCTCTCATCGCGCACCGGAGCCTCTCTCGCGTTAGCCGTGTCTGCTCGCTTTTCGCACGCACGCGATACAGAATGGGCTCTTGACCTCATCGTTAACACAAATTATTTATAATAATTTTTATTACTATGCCACTGAATTTCATCGTCCAAGCATTTCAATCATTCGTCTACAAAATGATCTAGAATTAAGGATGTAAATCGTTATTTCATCATTAATCGTCAATATCGAATAACCAGTTATGATAATTCATGATATTATCGATGTTCCATGCAATCATTTAATTTCTCTCATTGAAAAATCAGTTCTTCTCTACATTTCTACATTTCTTAGTATAATTTCACGGATGAGAGAGTTGGGGGCGTACGTGGATCATTGGTGTGTCTACTATTGGATTGGGACACAATTCATAAATGATTTGAACGCACGGAAACACACGTTGTACGGTTGTCTTTGAGGTTAGGTCAACCGTGCCACTATTTACTATTTTACTCCGAAAAAAAGGAAAAAGAACTAGTGCTCTTTGTTTACCATATTTCAACACGAGGCATTGTTTGCTCCGTTACAAAAAATTTTACGAGCGTTAGATAAGGTTGAAAATAATGGAACACTTTTCATCTGTGATTAGTAAGTTTATTCAAATTTTTGTTGTCATTGAAACATTTACATATTTGGCAATTGACTCGTTCCTTTCTTTTTGCGGTAAATGAAGCGTCACCAAAGGCCTCACCGCATAAGAATTTGACCGGTACCCCGAGAATCATTAAGGACCTTGCGGCAACGATTCATTCCAGTATTCAACAGTGGAATAATATTCACATTCATGGAGTCAGTTTGTTAAAGAATATAGCTGCTGTAAAAGTCGATGAATCATATCCAGAAGGTCTGCAGGAGTTGTGCGATGAATTGGAAAGAGACGTAAATCAATTGGTAATTTCAGAAGTGAGATGGATAGGTCAATTTTGAAATATCTCGAAATCTATGGGAAATAGAGAAATTTCCATGAAATTATTTTTTTTAGTTTGAGATTTCCTCAAGAAAGGTGATCTTCATAAATATTCCTTTATCTCTCTCAGATTTTCATGAAACGAACTAAATTGAATTGATTTATCGTACTTTGCGACTTTCATACTGATTTTTTTAACATTCTTCTTCCTTTCTCTCTTGAATTAAATGCATAGGATCAAGTTGTATCACATTTAAAACTCATACTCCATCAAATAAGTGCAGCAATTTCATTGCACAAAGGAGCAGAAAAATTATTCATTACATGGCCGAATGAACGATTTGGTAAGACTTCAAAGAAAGCCAATAATGAAAATATTTTTTAATGTTTTATTTCCTTGTAATTTGACAGTGGAAATTACTCAATTGATATACAACTCTTACAAAAGTGAGGCAGAATTAAAAAGAAAAATACTGGAGAATGTTGCGCATGATTCTCGTGATTCTTGGAAGATGCTGCATCTAGCTGCATGGGTTCATCAACCAATGATTCCCCATGATCTCAATGTAAACTTAGAATCATTACTCATTGAAACTGGCCATAGGTGAATAAACTTTTTTGCATTGAAAAGTCATTTGGAACATACTTTATTCTCACGTTTTTTTGTTGTTGCACATTTATATAACGCTACATTATAAGTTAATTTCAGTGTACATCGAAAATCACTGCAGTACAACTCAATTATTTTCTTTCTATTTGAGCGTTCGGTTTCGTTTTTTTTTCCTATTTACTTCTCATTTCTCTTAACCCTAATTCTATGTCCTATATACAGACATACATTGAGGAAATTTCAATTCTCTATGGATGGAATATTTCGCGTTGTATCAAAATAATTCTATAATTCTTATTGACTCTTGATTCACTTCAAGTATTTATATAAACGGAAAAAAATATTGCCAGTGACAATTATTACAATTACATGTACCTGATAATATATTAAATGCAGACATTGCGGATAGAATGTTTCATTATTCTAATTACCTCAAAAAAAATCGACTCTCAATTCACATGGATTTCTTCAATCAATTATTCTCAAACTCAATGACAGTTTCATTGAACTTACTTTCTACGTAATACATATATATATATTTTTAAGTGCTATTACCGAAGGCTGTACAATTATTTACAGTTTGAAATAATTTAAATAAATCAGCTCAATTTTCAGGCGCAAAAATGAACTCGAAATAGTTAAGTAGATTTTTAAATATACTTTTTTCAAAATGGAAGAAAACAAAAATTAACTAAGAGATCGAAAATAAAGAAATTATTAATAAAGGTTTGAGTAAACCTTCAGCACACTGCGAAGACTAGCTTCAATTGTATTATATTCCATAAATTCTTGCTTGGATCAATTAATTTTTATGGGAAATAATGATACTTCAGTTAAGAATACACATCACGATTCATTAAAAAATATGGACAATTTTCTTAATCGCTCACAGAGATTATAATTCTCTGTTAATGTAATGTTGTAAGGAATTGTACAAATACTAAAAAAAGAACGTCATTCACTGGAGCAAATGCTAGTAAGTCCACTACCAATTAACGCCAATTATTCATATAATATAGATTTTTAGATTAATTATGTCAAACATTCTTCATACTTCTGCTATTTCCCTTATCGAGATACTTCCATTAATTTTGCATGACTGACAAAAAAAATATCATCTCACAATGATTGATTCAAATAAATTCCCAAATAGCGTATTAAAAATATTTGATTGTGCAAACCAATAGCACAAGATAATATTAATAAATATGTAAAATCAACTACTAGTATTTCGATTAAATTCTTCACTTATTGCCTCGAAATCAAGTTCAGTAACTAAATTAGTACTATTTGGCATCAAATTATTATCCAAAATATTATCTGGCATAATATTTTTTAATCTCTCGGAGACTAATTCATCAACTAATTTTTCATCCATTATTAAATGTTTATCCATAACGCTGTAATCCAAATGGCTTAGGTGATCTAAATTATCGGTACTACCAAAAATACCAGCATCGCAGTTAGTCGTTATTATTGGTACAGGATCTTGGAGCATTTGCATAGGATTCGATTCAACTTTATCAACTGTTTTTATACCATTTAATTCATCTGTTTTATCGCAATTACCTTCTGAATTTATAGGTACTATTTTCGATATAATTTTTTGGAAACCCTTCGTAAAGTTCTGCGTTGTATCAGCTAAATTGTGGAAATTATCATCAAGTTTATTCAAATCTGATGCATTTTCTTTTGGATAAGTACCAACAGTGCCATTCTCTAATTTAATATAATTTTGCTGCATCGGTTCAAGTTTTATAAACGTCGGTTGCCTTTCAATTTTTGAATGTTCGAAATTACTCTCCAACTTTGTAAACACTTGAGAGCAACCTGATATATTAATTCCATCAGTCAATTTTGTAAAGCCCTCCTTGGCATCAATTTTACCATAAGTAGGACTCTTTGAAGCATTAATATCAACTTTTTGAAAGCCCGGATTATCTGATATTTGTCTCTGAATTTGCGGACTTGAAATTAATAATTTCGAGATACTATTTTTATTTGCCTCAGTTACTGGACTCGGATTTCGCGGCATCAGTGTCAATGCCGTAAGGACGTCAGGACAATTTGAATCACTCTTTCTCTCAGCTAAAAAATCAGAGACACTCAAGTCAGAGCTCTCTGAAAATCCACTTGACAATCTCTCTTCAATGTTCTCCTTGCCCTCATCATTGTGTAATTTTTGTAATTTAATAGGTGGCTCGCCGGAGACACTTGGATCGAGTGAATGATAAGGTTCTGGCTTTTTGAAAACTTCATCATTAACACTGTACGTTCCTGGCACAAGGCCTAATGCATCACACAAGAGTTCATCTCTCAATTCAATGAGATTGTTCTCCTTCTCTTTGTCACTGATTGGTGACAGCATAATTCCTGCTTGCTCGCGTATTTTTTCCATGAAAATCTTCAATTCGTTTAAGAACATTCTGACATTATTATCAGATTTGAGTGCCATTAGATCATACAAAGATTGAGCATTGAGTACTGGCTTAGCAGCAATTTTTGAAATTTCACCACTGTCACAAACAGATAATGCCTCTTTTAGTTTTGTCTGTCGCCTCTCAGATTTCGCTTCCGGTGTCACATAAGCCCAGGGTCCTCTCTTCTTTCCTTTGCGTTTGAATGAATCAACTACAAGTGAGGATGACTTTTTAATATCACCATCGGTGAATCCATTTGTTGTCAGTGTTGTTGACGGCAATGGCTCAAGACTTCCATGATCTGGATACAATTCGAAGTGTTTTGCCATTCTCGCACGACCCAGGTATATTTTATTGCACGTTGAACAACGAAAGTGTGTTGATACTTTGCGTTTTGGTACCTCAAGGCCAGTTAACAGCTCTTTATTCTGCTCCAAATTGTCTGCTTTACCATTTACCATTGTATTCGTGTTGTAATCACTGTAACCACCGTCACCACCGTCAGAATCATCCAAATCCGGTTGCATAAAATCCACAGGATGAAGATGCTTGTAATCACGAACCATGTGCCTCGGAGGTCGTGATAAACGTCCTGATCTTGTGCGAGCTACAACTTTTTTACGTTCCTCCTGCAATAAAAAAGGATTATTAATATAAGAGAAGGCTAAATATAATGTTTCCATTGCAATTTAGTCTTTCGAAATTTTACCTTCGATTCCTCCGTTTCTTCATCAGTCATTCCAGTTTTCAGTGAAGCCGCAGCGTGCCTCACTGGTGTTTTCTTTGGTCTTCCACGTTTTCCTCTTCCTCCTTTTAACAAATTATTCGGATTTCGGATCCTCAAGTCCAATTCTTCTGGAAAAACAACCCTATAAACTACTTTTTCCTTCGACGTCGACGACTCCGGATGACCTCGTTGTTGCAAAACATGAGCAATCTGCTTCAATTGTGTCTTGGTCAACTTCTGTGTACTGTGAAACGTGTGTCCCTGCTGAACAAGTTGAATTGCATTATCAGCACCATTTGTTGTTTTATTTCCATTTTTAATCTCAGTTTGTAATGCAGCGACAGGATTCTGTCGTTCTGCTGGTTTACAATTTTTTTTTATCAACTTAGCTGCATTCACATTGTTAGCAGCAACGATATCATTCGCATCAACAGTTTTAACTTCATTATTTTGTAAAGATTGTAAACTATTTAAATTATTCTGTAAACTCTGTAAATTTATTGGATTCGGGAAATTTTTTATAACTTTACGTTCAATAATAGACCTTTGTGGACTTGATGAAATTTTTCTAATGACTTTTGTTGTCTGAGGTATCATGTTCTGTTTATTTGAATTTGTAAATGCCACTTTTGTTTGTGGTTTCAAGATTGATACTGGACTCGATGATAGCTGTGTAGTTGTACGTACAGCGTTGCCATTATTCGTCACGACTGTTTTTAAATCCTGTGTCTTCAATCTTGGTGTTGTCTTGAATATAATTTGTGAATTAACTGCCTTCGGTTGATTCGGTACTGTCGTTTTAACTAAATTTCCATTTCTTGCTATTTGCGTTGGTACTGATGATTTCAACAATGGTGGAGTTAGATTATTTTTACTGTTCGATACCTGCGGTTTAGAATTTCTTGGTGGCTCTGCCTTTGCTATTGACGTATAAAATTGCTGTGAATTCCCACGCTGAATGTTTTGCGTTGTTTTAACTAATGATGAAATTCGCATTTGGCCATTGGTACCATTGATAATTGAATTTCCGTTTATCAATTGAGAGGTCATTTGTGTATTCTTAATGGTTTGAGGATTTAGGCCATTCAGCAAATTTGATTTTTGATACAACAAAGAATTTTGAGCAGTATTAGTCTGAACTGAGGTATTTGACATTTGTATTTTATTTGTGCCAGCTAATAACCTTATATTTTTTCCAGCTTTTAGAATAGTTTGTGCTGGTTTCACGATGTATTGCGATTGAGGAAGCATAATTGGCGGTCGTTGAATAGGTAATGTGCTCTGTTGATGATTTATTGATGTTTCTTGATTAATTTTTTTATTCAAAACCTTAAGATTTTGGAGTAAAAATCCTCTTATTGTTTTGTCGGCAATGGGCTCTTCAAATTCTTCAATTTCGTTCGCTACTTGACAAGCCTGATTGTCCATTGGAGATGTCTGATTATCAGCAGTATCACCAATTGTCTCAGTATCGTTAATCCATTCGGAAGCAACTGGAAATTCAATTTGATTTATAATTGGATGCTCCTCATTCGATTTTATACTACCAGTTACACTTTCAATATCGTTCAAGAGCTCCTGCTCCTGCTGATAATTCAATGAATTTGTTTTATCATCAATAAATGAATCAACCTCAAATGTTAATCCAAGTGCTGTTGCCTGTTCTCGTGTTAGCCTAATTGTTTGATGATTACCACTTTCATCTTTAAAGAATGCAACAAATTCGTTATCACGTTCATCATCATCAACTACTTCTTGGAATGCCTGTTGCAATAAATCTGTACTACTACAGGTAACACCATCGTTTGTAAACACTGACAAATTAACAATTTCCGCCATTTTCGAGGACACCAGTCTAATTAATGTGTCAGGGCTTGCCTTAATTTATTTATTAAACGATTAATTCCATGTTATTTAATCTTCTCAAATATTATTTATTGAGATAATTTATTTTTATCTTATGAATTTTTTACATTAATTTACGGCATTTATTGGAGCACACACCTGCACGTTTTTCGCGCAAACACAGAAAACACACGGAACATACCACTTGAACTTGGCCATAAAAGGGGCGCCATCTTGATTATTCCTGTTTTTTCTCTCTATTTTTTTCCTCAAGCAAAATCTGTGGGTAAGGTAGAGTGCTGTTTCGCGGCGCAGATTGACCTCGTGAAGGCATACTAGCACATGCCCACGAAATTCTCTTTACAGAGAACCGAATTATACATCGGGAATTATAGACAGAGATTTTCGGAATATTAACGGAATGAGTGTTTTTAAGTGTATATGCACAACATTGAAGTGGAACTCAAGAGAATTTTCAAACGCCACGTGGAAACGGACGACGTTGTATTATCGCTCGCTGTAAATCGGCCTCGTGAAAGGTCTGAAAAATTACTAAACATCACAAATTTTTTACTTCATTATTTTTGGTTAATTCAAAATGAACCAGCGTTAAGCAAATTTAGAAAATGTCGGATTTTGCTAAAAATCAACTGTTAAAGTATGGATGGACAGAAGGTAAGAAAAATAAAAAACATATTCCAACATTCAATGTTTCTAGTCATTCACTTCTATTTCTGGGTTATGTTTATGTACTTTCTTCACTCGTTTCATCTATTTCGCCCAAACAAATCCATGAAAATGAGATTCAACACCTCAATCTTCTAGGTAAAGGTCTTGGCAAAAATGAGAATGGAATGACAGAAGCAATAAAGCCAAAATTAAAATTCGATACAACTGGTGTTGGTCATGATTCATCAGAGTACAACTGGTGGGAGCACGTTTACAATAAAGCATCAAGCAATGTTGAGATAAATTCAAATTCATCAGAAATTCAATTAAAAGTTAAAGAGAAAGATGCAGTTGAAATAGCAACGAGCAAATCAGAATTAAATTTAAAATGGATGAAAAAATATCACAAGTTACTCCATGGAAATTTCATAAAAACATCGACACTCCAGGATGGCAAAAGTACCCAAGACAAAGATTACTCTGAGGATTTATTTGATAATAAAGAGGAGACGAAAATTTCTGTCTTAACTGATGAAGAGATCTTCAAAGCTTGCAATGGCCGAACTGCACACAAGGGTGCAAGACACGGTTTAAATTTATCTGGAAAACTTGCGAGATTACAGAGACAAGAGGAAGAATTTTTGGCAAAGCAGTATGCGCCATCGACTTCTTCTGACTGGACACCAGTGGAAACAAAACGTAAGAAGAAGAGAAAACACGCGAAGATGGAAATGGAGACACCTGTTTCAGAGACTGAAGATACTTTAATGATCAGGCTGGACCCTAGTCCAGTATCAAATGATTCGATGACTGAATCACAAGAAACTTCTCCGAAACCAAAATCCAGAAAAGCAAGACTGAAGGAAAAAAGAAAAATGGATGACTTAACACGAAAATTATCAACTTCCCTCGATCTGTCTGAAGATGTAGCTCCGGAAAAGAAAAGGAGAAAGAAGGGGAAGAAAAAGGAAAAAAACAGTTCGAAACAATTGGGAGAATCAGAGAGTCAATTAACAGAGGAATCACAGGCTCAAGACAATAGTGATAATAATAATTCTAATTCTTCAATGACACAGTCTGCTCCAGTTGTCGAGGATCCAGCGTGCAACGACGATGGATTTGTTTCTGGGGACAACTTGATTGAGCCATCGATGAAACATTCAGAAGAAACTAATAGATTGAATCACAGAATACAAAAGAAGAAGAAAAAAAATCAGCAAAAACGACAACGTAAGAAATTAGAAAAATTGTCACAAACTCTCAAAACACTTGATTTGTCTGCCATTGCTGAAGATGTTACAGAAAAGAAAAGGGGAAGATGAAGGGAGAGCGAAGAAGGGATAAACGAAATGATGAGGCATTCAATGAATTAAAATAGAATTTTTTAAGCTTTTTTTTATACAAAATGTTTAATTATTTTTCGATAGTACAAAGAATGTACATACTCCAATAAATGCACTATAAATCTCGCAAAACAATTCTCGAATGCATTTTTCATTGATTTATCTTCTTTTGTTCATTAATTTCCATTGCTTCATCAAGCAAAACGAGTCTTATAGGCGAAAAGCTGATTGTAGAAACTTTTTTATGCCTTTGGATGGAAGCGCAAACTATTTTAATTACACGAAAAATCTATACAATTATATTATTTAGTCAACTTTTTTTTAAACAGCACCGAGACTCCCCCTAGAGTCAAAAAATTCCATCAAATCAATGATCATTCAATTTAGTCTAATCTAATTATTTATCAATTGTGAGCTAGAAAAAATAATTGTTTTTTTTATGAAATATATTGCCTAAGATAAAATGGAGGAAGGCCCTTAACACTTGAATAAATTTATTCCTAACTATTTACTGCAGTTCGTTATAATCCTAATTATCACTATTTGTTTGTTGTTCGTTTAAAATCAATAAATTAATCAAACAGAGGAAGAAAACAAAATCACTCTGTCTAAGAGTGAGTCAGCTGTTCCATTTACACCGGAGGAATTCACATTAACTAATAACTAATTGACAATCGGTTTCTTAAATTCTATGCAGGATGAAAAATACTATTTTCTAAAAATAAAATTATTTGATAATTCTTCAAGTCACTCGTTTTTGTTCTCACTTTCTTCAAGAACGTTGAATTCCAATGTATTGCACTATTTACACTATCATTAATTGTCCATGGAATTAGGATTTTTGTATTTTAGAATTATTTCTAATTTTTTTGTTTTTCAAAAGTTAATTATTTCAAACTTTTCTTTCTATCCTCAATACTTTTCAGGCACAACGATTACTGATAGTTCTTCTTTTAACTAAATAATAACCAACATTTCTTCCATGTCTATTCAATGTAGCAATTTTTTTATCACTACACGTTATATTACTGTCTCTCAATTTATTCCAAATTGCTTGCATCATCAATGAATCAACTTTGTGCGCCGTTATTGAACTCTTTAAAACACAAACATCTAATTTGCGAGGAACATAACTAAAACCAGGATGATTAACTGGCCTAATTTTTGCATTCCTCGCGCACAATCCTGTTATGTAAACATCCTCGAGATGTAGTAACGGAGTTGATAATGCTGCCTCGTATAATTTTATTGCAACATCTATACTCATGACGTATCCGGTGCCTGATAAATAATTCGGATAAATTTTTTCGGAAAACATGTATTTTGGTGTGTACCTGTTGACAATGAAAAACAAAAACAGGTATCAATCATTTTGACATTTAAGTATTATCATATGATAATAATCTTACCATTTATTTTTCGGATCTGATATCGGACGTGCGTTACAAATTAATGATCCAATGAGAGTGCCAGCACTACGGGGCTTTGTTCTTAATGCTTTAACTAAATTTTGAACATTTATATACATATCATCATCTGTTTTCATGAGGTACGTTGACTGTGGACAATTTGCCGTTACCCATTTTAACATCATAACTGACTTTAATGTTAGATTGTTGTAAGCATCATTGAATCTTTCTTGAATTATATCACCAAACTCATGATTCTCATCTAGGATGGAGTTCTGCAAGAACAATAAAGTATTAAATTTTAAAAAAAACCTTAATTCAATGAGAGGAACAATTCAATTACTCACATTTAGAGTCTCATTATCACTTTGTCCAAGTAAAAATACAACTTTGATACCAGTTGAATTGAATGAATTTAAATTAACGTCACTAGCCCATGTATTTCTAATTGTTAATCTTTGTTTCTGATGATCAACTGCTGAGCATACGACAATCAATAAATACGGCGATGTTAATGATGTACAAACATTATCTGGACTAAGAATTGTTGTATTATTCTCTGGATGGATATATAAATTCAAATTTCTTGATGTATTCGAAGTCCAGCCATGCAATTGCGCTGCAATTTATGGAAAAACATATATCGATTTAGAAATTATTTTTTATTGCTTTTTTTCTCAACACATTAAACGCTTCGTGATAGTGAAAAATATCATAATGTTGATTTCATGAGATTGTGCATGCAATTTTTCTGCGACATAATGTGTTATATTAATCGAATTACGCTATAAAGGTCATAATTCATCGATCGCTATTTGTCAGGAGCAAATAACCAAGAGTATTGCAGGCAGGGCGAAAGGGAAGTCATGCTTCTGTTCATCTTTATTACACAAAGTCGTGGTTTCCTCATAATTTTTAAAAAGATAAGCTCGACTTGATAAGCAAAAATATTCTTCGCAATTCCATTCAAAGTCCTCAAAAAAATAACTGTTGGCAAACACATTTCTTTCCTTATCTCAATTATTTGCGTAAACCTTCAAAAATCGGATGATAAATTAAAGAAGAAAAAAAAAGGAGAAATTGTAGAAAATAATCAAAATTAATCATTCCTTACATCACCTTTTTTCTTAAATAACAAACACACATTAAAAAAACGTAAAACATTTTTTTCATTGTCTTCTCGTTTCGTTCATTGTTTCTAAATTCATTTCAGCGCTGTGCTGTGGTGAATAATAGTGTGTTCTGAACAAATGTGAAATTAAATTAATTGAAATTATTTATGAATTCATCTTACTTTCAATTTATGAATAAACAATAACGATATCTAAATCATCGAGTCGTTGGGGGGTTTTCTCATTTTATTCTCGAATGCGTACCTACGGAGTCTAGGTAGCGTGAAAGCCCAGTAGATCCTGAGGGGGATGGTGTCTCACCTATTCCAAGTGGTCCCTGTGCTGAATGATATGCTGGTACATAAAGTAGTCCCAATACAGCTAATATGATACAGCACAAGCCTAGACGACGTATAAATGACATTTTACCACGTGCATTGTATGATGGATTTATGGCTGTGGCTGATGGTAATTCCATTGGCAGCAAGTGCACCCTGTCCATCTGTTTAAGTTAATGAGAGTTAATTAATTAAATTAATCCACCCAATTACTCAATTAATAGTTATGCAGTGCAACTTATCAACTAGCTCAATTAATTCGAACGATTCACGAGAATTCAAGAATGTTGAACTATTAATTATCTTCTCTAGGAAATAAACATTCTTTCGAAGCATTCATTATTTTCACCGTCTCTGTTTGAACATTTGTGTTTAATTCATTGCTGAATAATTGATTGTACGACACAAAGAATATGAAATATTTCTTCATATCCTGTTTTTTTAAATAAAAGAAACACCGGAGATACACTGCTCCTGCATAATTTCCTCCCGGATATTTGCCCCTTTACGATTCTAATGGTACAGTCCAAAATAATACCGCACTCTTTTCAATGGGAATGAAAAAAAAATACAAAATACAATGCAGCATCATGAGCTGCTGCATCAATTACTCCAGCAGGAATTTAAATGTTTTAACAATAAGCTTGAATAATACGAGAATAAATAGAAAACTCACCTTTTACGTGTGAAATCTACACGACGTATGTCTGGACGGCACTCCATTTACATTTAATAATAATTGACACTGGTTAAACAGTCATCACTTACATCACGTCATTGATTTAAAAAAAAATTATGAATTCCAATAATAATTATTTCCCAGAGGGGAAATTTGTTTATTGAATTAATAAAGAGAAGCGAAAGGAGACATGATGATTGCATGAGCCAATGGACACAACTGGTATGAATGCACAGTGTTACTTTGGCCTAGCAAGGTGTATCTCTATTGTTGAAAGAGAGGAGATGTTCTGATAGAAGTGAAACTGCCTTAAATTTCTGCACAACTGCTATCAAGTCCCGCAAATTCAATGCTATTCGCGGTTTATCTACTGCTGGCAAATGCAGTTGGTAAAAGGCTCTTGAGAATAATTTTAACCGCAAGTAAATTCATACACAGGTTTATATACTCTGTTCAATTTGTACAGACACAAATGAGGAATGAGCCTCTCAGCTCTGATCTACCGCTTATCATCGCGCCTGGGTCCATTTATTATTTCCTCACGACATGTTTATCTCGAACATTTTACATTATTTATCATTAAGATTGATGAATTGATTTTATTCAAAAATTTCTTTGAAATTAAATTTAATTAACGTATAGAGAGAACGTTCATAACATATTTCTCTTTGAATTAGTTTTATCAGAAGAATGATTGCTTCTTTTTCATTGGATTCACTTTTTAGTCTAAATCAATATTTATTCGATTATGAATAGATTTTCAATGTTCGCACACGGTTCCTAACTACCATTCCTTCTCTACGTGATAACGAAGCTGATAACGTATCTTTATACAAATCCAAGATATCCAAAAGTTTGAGGAAATATTTAATACGAAATAAAAAAAATTCAAACATGAAAAAATTGCTTAAAACATTTTATTTTCGAGTCTAAAAACTCCAAATGTGACAGATAAGTGTTTAGCATTACTGAAATCTGAGAGCTAACCTAAAAAAAATCTATGAGAGCACAATACGCGAACGGAGCAGTGCAATTACTTGTTTATGTAATAAAAATTAATATTTCATAGTTAATTAAAAATGATTAAAGCAATATTGGTGTTTAATAATCACGGAAAACCGCGGTTATCAAAGTTTTATCATTATTTTGTGAGTAATATTGTTATTAATCTCAATTGACAGCTGTTTTTAATCCAAAAAGTTGTAAACTAATCGATTTTAATTTATCTTTGATTTAAGAATGAAGATATGCAGCAACAAATAATCAAAGAAACGTTCCAATTGGTGTCAAAAAGAGACGACAATGTATGCAATTTTTTGGAAGGTGGAAGTTTAATCGGTGGCTCAGATTATAAATTAATATACAGGCATTATGCAACATTATATTTCGTCTTCTGCGTTGATTCGTCAGAATCTGAGCTTGGAATTTTAGATTTAATTCAAGTATTTGTTGAGACACTTGATAAATGTTTCGAAAATGTTTGCGAATTAGATTTAATATTTCACGTTGACAAAGTTCATTATATTCTGAATGAACTTGTCATGGGTGGTATGGTGCTTGAAACGAATATGACTGAAATTTTAACGAGGATTGAGGATCAGAATAAGCTGGAGAAACAGGAGGTGAGTTTTAACAAAAAGAATTATTTATTGTTTCATTGATTTTGATTTTTTTCATCATTTTTATCATTCATCTCTCTGTGGACAAATTAATACCTCACACATTTCACTAATCCACCAACAATTAATTAAACTAATGAGCTTGATGATTGGCAAATTCTGAGTTTTTGAATGCTTATTAGTTTAATGCTGTTTACTAGTTTGGATAATAAATTTTTAGGGGATTTACAAATCGGGACGAACTTATTCGACTCAAGCAATTGTACTTCTTGGCTCTCCACCCTAGTGCAGGGCCGTTAAAATTTTGATAATATCATCTGATCAAAAATTGAAACATAACTTTTCCAAAATCCTTGAAACATAATCAGAACGAATCTCTCAAAATTATCTAGAAATTTCGAATAAGAAAATTCTCTGCAATCCATGACACAGTGTGCCTTAACAACATAAAAATACTGTACATTAATCTATTAAGCATAAATAAACAAATTTTTAAATTCTTATTAACGTCATTCCAAATCATTTTTCCTTGAAACAAACAATTATCAATACTTCTCTTTATTTTCATTTGTCTCTTTATTAAAGGCGGGAATAACAGCGGCTCCAGCTCGGGCAGTATCAGCAGTCAAAAATATGAATATACCACAACAAATTAAGGATATGAAATTACCAGACTTACCACAGGCAATTAAAGATTTAAAATTCTGACCCGCCGTTACATCAGTCTCGCCAAGCTGACTGGATGTTGCTGCAACCGTATCGAATCAATTTCATTATGATCCATCGTCGTTGCAACAAATGTATACACCAATTGAGGGAAGTGAAAATTCACCAATTTTACAAAATCCCGATGAACAAATGATTAACAAATCATCACGATATCAAAATTAAAGATGACATTTCATCGATAAGAGAGTGATGAATTTTGCTAATGAATAGGCAAAGAAATACGAAAATTTAATGAGAAAAATAACGAAATTACTTCATTGAGAATGAAATTCTCTGAAATAATCTACTAATGGATAACATTCCATTAATTGATTGGAAATATTTCCAATTGAACGAAGAATGTATTTGTCATGATTATCAGAAATTTTTCTGGCTTACGAAAAAATATCTTCATTCCCTTTTTATACTGAGAAGAAAATAATTAAATGAGATAAGAAAGCTGAAATCCTCCAATTTTTAAACTGTCGATTACATGACTGTGTACCTTAATTATACGTTCTCAATTATCTGCTAATTTAGTAATTAAAGAAAAAAATAGAATTTAAACTCCAGAAATCATTGATAAAATAAGAAATTAAAATTGAGTAAACACTGGAGATACTGTTATAATATTCAGATTATTAT
>JABSMS010070405.1:0-20241 GCA_018902275.1 Aleiodes sp. PSUC_FEM 10030003
TAAATAAATAAATAATAATAATGTTACAATAACGTGACGCGGAAATTTACAACACTGCTCAACCGTTATATATTATAATGACTGTAAATAATAAACTGCCAAAACTAGAAAGAACATTAAATAAATGAAATTCGTCGTCGGACTTCAATGAAGAATAAACAATACTTCACGGGCAATTACTTATCTCGGTATACATAATGCTAAAATCCGGTAAATTTCAAATTTCAAATTGAAATGAAATTAATAATAGTGGTGAGTGAAATCATACGATGAACAATTATAAAATTTTCAAAAAGACATTAAATTGAAAATTAAATACAATCGGAGAGAGTGAGCAGTGTAAATTAATAAATGGAAAAGAATCGTAAGGCTTGATGCGCTTTTTTCTTGTTGAAACACGACTAACTAATCGTGTTTGGGACCAAGCAATATCTATCCTCATTAAAAAGATGAAAAAATTAAGAACTGCTTCTCACTGTACCAAGTCAACAATAAAATTATTGTAATTATACAATGATTTTAAATAATTTCACCGAATATCACTCTCGTTAAAATTATTATTCCCCTTTCGTGAACGATTACGAATAAATCTTCCATTATCTTGTTCTTATGAGTTGTAATGAAATTATAAAGTGTCTTTATGAACAATATGAGCCATGAAGTACCTGCGGATAATCGAAGAAAAATGAACTGAAAGTGGAACTTTTTTCTTTTTTTTATTAAAAATCAAAATCCTCTTGAAAAAAACAATGGATTTTGAGAATAGCTGCCTTTCGTCATACAACGATGTCACTTGACGAAAAAATATACTGTTTTTCGGAAAAAAAATATAAGCAAATCAGTGACATTGATTGATTTCCATTTGTTTCATTGAAATTCATCCCAGACAATATACTAATTGCGATTATTCGTCACGTTTTTACGGCAAAGGTACTTTTCACTGAATTAAAATAAAATGGAAGAAAAAAATGAGCTGGATAAATTTAAGTAAACAAAAGAAACAGACACAATAACGAAATTTGCAAAAATTACTGCCATTGTAATAAAAGAATTCCTCAAATTATAAAAAAATATTTGCATAAATCTAATGCACTCGGTAGTAGCATCGAAATCATTGACATTTAACTGCTGAGTGTACAAACTTTTTCATGGAATTGTACTCTTCATCTTCAAAAAAATCTTTGCATCATTAAATAAAACACTATGATTATAAATTGAAGTATTAGATTAGATATAATTGACACGAAAATTTTGTGATGATTTTCCAGTGAATTAAAAAATTATTCACATGATTTTAAACTACATTATCAATCACGTGATTTTAATACTTGCAATTATACTGTAGGAAACTATCGAATTCGCGTGTTCTTACGGGAAAAGAAAAGAAAAATTATTCCAATCAATTAATTCAAGTGTCGATAATATGTATGGAATCACTCGATTTTCATTTATCCCTCAAAATATTTTATTCACTGGTTTTTGTAGGTCAAATACATGCCAGATTCATTGAGAACGAGAGAGAATGAGAGAAATGATAATATTATTGAATTAAAGTAATAATATTAATACAAATAATTATTACACATTAATAATCATAATAATGAATATGAAATATTGAAAGAAAAAAAAAAGATAGTGCAATTGGTCGGATGATAAACCCACTTGTGCCCATTTATTGGCTTTGAAATCCAATTACGAAAAATTGGAATAAATTAAATTGATAATGAATCAATTAAAGAAAAATGGAGAATGAGGTATATTTTATTTGTATAAATGTTATACCCGAATGTCTCTAAGGTACTAAAATTATTTAAAAAAACGTTCTTTATTAAGTTTTAGATATATATAGATTTTCATTTCACTTCCATCAGCAGCAATAAAATTTAATGTAGAATACGAACTACGATAGGTATCATGTCATTAAATTTTCAGTAGTCTATGACTACAAGTTTATTTAGTTATTTCAATGCTTCATATACACCTCCTATTATTGATAAGATTTGAGGTAAAAAGAAAAAATTATACTTCTTGAAATGTTCTTAAAATGGGTTCTACATAAATAGAAAATGATTTGATAAACACAAAAGAATTTTCATTTTATTAAAAGTATTACTAACTTTATCGATAACAAAATCATAAAATTTTTATGCCTCTAAGAATTATTTAAAATTCAAGTGTATATATTCCTGCGACTACATTAGAATATACGATTTATGTATACACAAATAACTCGTTAGTTATCATCAAACTTTGAATCTATTAATAGTCAAAAATAAACTAAAAATGAGATGTCACTGAGAATATTTCATAATTTAAAAGGGTGATTTAAATTCATAATGAGATATCTCAATTGTGATAAATATTCAAAAACAGACATTCATGTCCCCGTGTACATTTTTAAACAATCACGCTGTCGATATTTCAGAATAAGAAATTTTAACCATGAATTAATTTTTTTTCTTCATCTTCCAATAATGGAGAATATTATTTTTGAAGGAATAAATTAATTAATGAAAATAATTAAATTGCCTAAATTTTCCTCATTGCACATAATCTTATCATTGAAACCTCGCTTTCAACCAAGACGTTACGCTGTGTAAGAAGCCTTTCTTCTTCGGACATGGTTCAACATCATTCACGGAATTTCTATAATTTTTCCAGAGATTCGGGGTATTTATACAGACAGTACCACCTCCTCTATGAAATTGCGTCTCCTGGAAATTCACATTATGAGTTAATTAAAGCGAAAAACTACTCTGGTATAATTATTTAATTTAACTTACAACTCTGTTAATATCCCCTATGCACACCCAATTTTTATTATTATCATCGTTCATTGCAACTGCCCATTTGGAGTGATCGCGGGAACTTTTAAATTCAACATTAACAGTCTTCAATTCTATTGATTGCACATTGAGAACTCTGAAAAAAGGATGATAATAATTTATTGTATTTGTTGAAGAAAATTATTCAATTTCTCACTTTGATCCTTCACATTCTGAAGGCAATCTTCCTCGCCCATTCAACCACGTTTCGGCCAACAAATCAGTCTTCAACGCTGGGGCTACGAAATCGTCATATAAATCTGAAAAATATCGATATTTTCATCATCAAGAATTGATTAACTCTCTGAAAATTCAAAAGTAAAGACAAACCTATTTAAATGTAGCTACGGAAAAATACATACCTTTATCCCACTTATCAGTTTTGGCAAATGAAATGAATTCATTTCCTCCTATAGACTGAACCACCGCTTTATTAATAAATGGAGGCTCCTTTATTTTCTGATGCCTCGAAGCATTCATGAAAATTGTATACTGAGGTAATGTTTTAGGTACATTGTACTTGTATGAAATAATTTGATTATAAATTAGCTGTTGAGCAATAACATCGATTTGATTACTTTTAACCGAAATGCATAAGAAACTTTGACCATTACTTTTTCCAGATTCAGGATATCCGTACTTTCCATCAGGCAAAGACGGTGCTTCATAATCACACTCATCAGTATTAAAGTGTTTACATTTTTTATCTACACCAGAGGGTGGCATGGGAGGATAATAAGGGACACTGTGAATTAGCCAAAAACCTTCTTGATTATTTGCCATCACGATACCTTTTGTATGGCCATATTTGAGTGAAACCGTTTTATTGTTCGGTGGTTGATCATTGTAGAGAATCCATGCGGAAGTTTTGGATAATTTCTGAAAATAATTATCGAATTCATTAGTAAAGTGATGAAGAAAGCGTTCATAATTCACAGATCAATTATATTAAAAATATTATCGGAGCAATGGGGTTGACGAGAATTTATCAAGAGACCTTTTTTGTAGTTCATAAAATTTTCTACAAAAAAGTCCTCTTGAGGTTTTCCTCTAAACCTAGTCACTCCGAAGATATTTGCAAAAGAATATACGAGAAATTTCTCGACTCGTCGTCATTCAATCACGATTTTCTCAGTTCCTTCCATAGTAACATAGAATTGCTAACGAGACCTTACTTTTTTATACAAAGGAGTTAGCGTCTGTCCTGGAATAGAGCTCTCAGAAGTAACACTCTTCCCTGACAATTTCCATCCATCAGTGAGAGTGTAATTTGTTATATAAACATATGCTTCACCTTCCCTGATTAATTGATTGTCACTCTCATGTATCTTGGGTAATTTATACATAACATACCTAGAAACCATCATTCAATTTAATTTTCTAAGCTTAATCATCGTCAGATAATGTTCAGAGTTACTTTTAATTACCAATCAACAATTCTTCCGCTTTCATCTTTGCATTGAATCGGATTTATTTTACTGTTCGCAGTATTCAGTGCCAAGCACAAAAAAGTAAAAATTATTTTAGCTTTCATTATTTTCATAGCATTACTCACTAATTATTGAATAAAAATAGACAGCTCATCAGCAACTATAGCGACAATCTGTTTGGTTCTTACTTTTCTTCTCGCGTGTTCATTGAAGAATGAGATAAGTGACAGCGAAGGAAGTGGCAAATTCAATTCAAGATGAAGATCACGTGGTTCACAATTTCATAGTAATAAGAATTTTACTATAGTATCATCCAGGTGTGCTCAGGTAAGTTCAAGTTCCTATATACCTTGTAACTATAGGTGCGTGCATAATCCCGCCCACCATTCGTAACTGTCTCATAATACCCAAGTGCATCAAGCTCATATGATAACGTTAACTCTGAAAAGTAAAAAACATTGCTGAATTGCCAGCTAAATATTAAATTTTTCGTTCTCTTCTATCAAACGCTCATAAAGATATAAAAAAAAAAATTACATTTGTTCGAACATCAATTTTTCGAATTTTAGAGTTCAACTTAAGTTATCATGCGAGTTTGCGTACTCTTTACGCTGGAATTACCAACTTTATGATATGTAGAATCTAGTGACGTTGGAGATAGCCACAAGTTCACAAAATGTTTTAGCGCATGTATCATTCTCTTCTTTTTTTCCACAAAAACTCTATCTGTATATACAACCATTTGGTTGTATATTGTTCAGTAACAAATTCCATACATCCGAGATAAATAATAATAAGAATATTGATAGTAAACTATACGTGAACAGTGTTGGAGTGGCTGTGCCAAGCCCTGTGGAGATTTTTCCAACTTTAATTAATAACTTGTGAGGATCATGCATGAGTTTGTTTCATTGTCTGTTATTGTAGTGAGATAAAAAGGATGAAAAAGAGGAGTGCACAAAAATGGACTCTACCAAGTTGATTATTGACGTATCGATACCTTCCATTGATAAAAAATTGATGAAAGTTAACAATGGTCATTAAAAAACGGTGAATTATTTAATGGAGAAGAATATTTCTATGGAATCTATCCCTCAAATGGAGCATTGGCACTTAACGAGGTATATCTATACAAAAGGAGGATCAATCGACTGGAATAAGTTATCATTCGTCAACTCCTTATCTCGCTAGGCGTTTATTTTAGTAGATGAAGAACATAAATGATAATATCGTCTTTCACAACCATAAGGCCAATAAATGAAAAATCTAATTTATTGAATTAACTCTCATTCCAGCATCCTTCGTGATGATTATATACTATAATTATAACTGCTTCCATTGATTATTTATTTATAGAAGAATATAAATATACATGTCTATTCTTACAAAAAGTATTAACAATCAAGGCAAAAGGAAGGAATAAAAAATATTAAAATGAATTCAATTAACACAAGTTCGATAGAAAATGGTACGGATCCGGAGTGCGGCTGGCAGGAGTGTGCCAGCTGGTTAACAAGATGCGGTGCATTAAGAGCTGATCATAAAGCTAATTGGCCTACAGCAACTGCATTTGATCTTGCATATACTCTGAGAGATGGTGTATTATTATGTAATTTACTGAAATTGGTAGATCCAGGATGTATTGACATTAAAGATGTCAGCCAAAAGCCACAAATGGCACAATTTTTGTGCTTGAGAAATATCAAATTATTTCTCACAGTTTGCTCATCAACATTTGGACTTTCGGATTCGGATTTATTTGAGCCATCTGTGCTATTTGATCTGTCGAATTTTCATCAAGTCCTGTGTACGCTTTCAGCGCTATCCTATTCGCAGAGATTTCGACGTAAAGGAATACCGTAAGTTGAATTATTAAATGTATCATTTACATTTCTTAATAATATAAAGAAAAAACCTGACTAATTGATGTTTCTTCTTTCAGCGGTTTCTCGATTGGTACGGATAGGTCACAGGAGGATGTTTACAAGGATCTTCAGAGCGCTGGTGCCGGGTAATTGTCTTTTTATAAACCCTACGTTTCATTCTTTCACCACTTTCAAACAGTCAAATGAAAAAAAAGCATTGATATACATATATATATGCGTAACGCATATATATTCATATGATATGTTCATGGGTTTAGCACCACAGCCCCAGTGGTAGGTTTAACGATAAAGCCTAGGGCCGTGGAGCTTGATGAGTCGGATGTTTATCAAGAATTACTGTGCTTTTCTACAACACCCAATAACGAGTGGTTCTTTCCGAAGGAGGTACATGGCACCGTTTAAATATCACCAATCATTATGGACGTTGATATTATATTTATTGTTTAGTACAGATGTATATTATATTTTTATTGTGATGCTGTGGCACTGGCCAGATTATTCATCTTGTGCCACCAAAACCCAGATTCATATTGTTCATTTTTCATCACACGATATTCAATGAGTTTCTGAGCTATTTTCGCCAATCAATTGCATGGCTGTGTCTTAAATATGCTTTTTGTTTTTTTTAATTATTTTTCATTTCTTCAAGTGATTATTTTTATTTGTTTCGTTTATTTTTATTATTATTATTCTTTTCGTATTATATTGTTTGCATTGAAAGACGAGAGAACGAGGGCCGTCGAAGAAGGTTTCGGAGAAGAGATGGGGAAGTGGCAGGTAGTGGAATAGGTGTGGATAGTGATGATGCAGTCAACGAGGAAGACGGATACGGTGCTTTTTGCAGTCATGCGCAAAGTGAAGAGATTTACCAGGATTTATGTAGCCTACATTTTCCACCTCCCTCATCTGCTGTCCAGGTTAATATTTTTCATTCTCATCCCATTATTTTTCATAAAATCATCAAGAACAGTAGCATGTTCTGCATGAAAAAAAAAGAAAGCTTAAGTTTTCATTTAAATTTCGTGTATTATGCACGCAAATTTATGTCTAATAACTAGTCATATTTTTTTGGAACTAAAAAATAGATTCTTTCCAGGGTGGAACAATTTGTGGTGGTGAAAAACGAGATTATGTTGTTCAAGAATTAGTGGAGACTGAAAAAAATTATTCGGAAGTTTTGAATAGCCTAATACGGCATTTTGCTAGGCCACTTGCCTCATTTTTGTCGCCGGAAATTGCATCAAAAATATTTTTTGGTATTAAAGATTTGTGCGAAATTCATGCTGGCGTCCATTGTCAATTGAGAAAAGCAAGGGATGGTGCTGCAATTGCACAAGTATTTTTAGATTGGAGGGAAAAATTTCTCATTTATGGAGATTATTGTGCCAATTTAACAGTTGCTCAAAACGCTCTCCAAGAAGCGTGCGCTAAAAGTGAATTATTCAATCAAGAAGTAATAAGGTGCCAACAGGAGGCTAATAATGGAAAATTCAAATTACGTGACATTTTATCAGTACCAATGCAACGAGTCCTCAAGTATCACTTATTGCTCGATAAATTGGTTGAGGAAACACCAAAAGAATGGACAGATGATCTTCGACAATTGGGAAAAGCTCGAGAAGTAATGGTCGATGTTGCTCAATACATAAATGAAGTAAAGAGAGATTCCGATACGTTAGATATAATTAGAGATATTCAGTCATCAATTGTGGACTGGAAGCTAGCTGAAACTATACAATTGAAAGACTTCGGCCGTTTACTTAGAGATGGTGAATTAAAAGTAAGAGTTATAATCATTATCTTTATTAATTAAATAAGAACTTTTACAAAATAATTATTGTTTTAAGGTAAAAGCACATGGAGATCAGCGCATCAAATCTCGTTATGCATTTGTCTTTGAACAAGCCGTATTAGTATGCAAAACGGGCAGCGGTGAGCAATATCGTTTTCGTGAAATAGTTAAATTGGAAGATTATCGAGTTGAGGATCATAAGGGCCGGAAAACATTGGGGAAAGATACTCGTTGGTCATATCAGTGGTTGTTAGTTCAGAAACAAGCTCAAACTGCATATACGCTGTATGCAAGAACTACAGAACAAAAATTAATGTGGATGAAAGCACTAGAAGATGCAATAGACAATGTTAATCCAGCTGCTTGTCGTTTGACGAATCATAAATTTCGTTTAACAACATTTGAAAATGCACGGAGCTGTCAGAGATGTGGAAAATTTCTGAAGGGAAGAATTTTCCAGGTATTCATTAATGATCATACTTTTTCTTGTATATATCAATGGAACGCAAAGTTTATCGTTCTCATTTATCATCGTAGGGCTACAGCTGTGAAGTTTGTCGATTAGCCGTTCACAAGCAATGTATTGCTTATTCTGGACGATGTATGCCCATTCCGCCACCGCCACCACCTCCACCTCCACTTCCATGTGAGCGTGCACTATCTGTGAAATTGTGGTTTGTTGGAGAAATGGGAAGAGACGCGGCTGCACATAAATTAGAACCTCGTGAAGATGGAACTTATATGCTCCGACTGCGACCACTAGGACAACCGAGACTGAAGCATGAAACAAATTATGCACTCAGTATCAAGTGAGTAATTTTTCATTTCTTATTTGCATTAATTAATTTTCTCTGCTTTAATGATTCTATTTCGGCAAATTAATGAATGTTTTCGCAGGGCGGATGGAGCAGTTAAACACATCAGAATTTTCAAACGTGATGTAGATGGCACAGATTTATATTTTTTGAGTGAATCACGTTTCTTCAAGAGTGTCGTTGAATTAGTAGAGTACTATGAGCGCGCATCACTCTCTGAAAATTTTGAGAAACTTGATCAACGTCTCTTGTGGCCCTTTAGAAGAGTATTAGCTAAGGCCTTATTTGATTTTCGTGCTATTGAACGTAATCAATTGAATTTACGTAAGGGCTGTCGTGTAATAGTTTTGAGTAAAGAAGGTGATGCTAAGGGTTGGTGGAAAGGTAAAATTGGAGATCAAGTTGGTTTTTTTCCAAAAGAATATGTAGAAGAAGAATAAAAAAGCATGAAATATTTTGTTCTGCTACATAAAATTGTTGCCAATTTTCCATGAAACATATAATAATCAGATACTATTTTTAATCCCAAAGAGTCCAGAAAAAAAGATCTTGTGCCTGTTAAATTATTTTTACAATAATCCAACTAGTCCCTGGATTTTATTACTATACAATTTATTATTATTTTCATCATATTATTATGACTATTATGATTATTATTATTTTAATATGCAAGATTATGTTGGAAAGAAAATAGACTTGATGAATTCATCACGTATCTTGTTATGGTCAATAACTACATATTTTAAGAATGAAACGAACGAAAAATATTCATATAACACTTGAAAAATATATATATATATATTCAATAAATGGCACGATGCTTATCAACTCTAATGTTGATTATTTATCATAGTTCGTATCGCTCCCTTCAGAATTAATGGTTTTAATTCATTAACAGATCCATATTGTGAAGAATCATTGGACACTATTAAACTTGAATGTTTGGATATTGATTAGATTTTTCCATTGTTGTAAAGATGAAAACTCTTTTTTGCATAATTATTGAAACATAGTATAAGTTTTATTTACATACATTCGAGTATTATCAACAAATACATTCTTCTTCTTGAGGTAAAAAACATCATATTTAAAGATTATATTTATCTCAAAGAATAAAAAAAAATCTCAATGACTTCGTTGATATACAATAGAAGCAACTTTCTGTTCCACTCTTTTGCAGCCGCTTTTGGCATAAAGATTGTGCGGTGGTGGCCCGAATGTTACATGTGACATTGCTTCTTTTATTAATTCTGGTGTGGGTTTTCGTCCTCTTTCTTTGAATGCTGCTTCAATACAGCGTTTGACATGTTCCTGTTCTAGTGGTAAAAATGGCACATAATGATCAATCAAACTCGCATGTATTGTATGACTTTTATGAAATCCTCCTTCCTCATTGAAAGCACCAATTGATATCAAATTCTCAAAGTCACTTAAAGTAGTTTCATCCCGACTCTTTCCTTGTTCCCACAAATCAGTCAATGTTCTAAGAATTTCTTGACTTCCTGTATTTGATAAAAATATGTAAATAGCCCGATTCATTTCAATACGTTGGAATCTACCTTCATGGTAGACTTGAGTTGCCCCATAATCCATGAAAGGTACGAGAACATTCAATAGTCCTGGTGTCATCATGTCTACTTCATCAAATACAAACAATGATTCTGGACACTCAATCAAGCTCTTAATTATCTGCTCCTTCAATCTTTCCTAGTGAGCATCATTTCAAAATTAATTTAGAACTTCATTACATTGAATGAGAGAACAGAATTCAAAGAATACAGATATATTACCTTATTTCGATGTAATTCATTCTCCATTGGAAATTCTGTTCGTCCATTGAAAAAATGATAGTATTTACTGTTACGGCCTTTCTTAAAAAATTCCTGAACAATCATTGACGCAACATAATTCTTTCCACTACCTGCCAGGCCATGAAAACTCAGTGTCAATGCCTTTGGTGGAATATGGGATTTTGATGTATGAGCTGCTAATGCACTTAGAACAGTTTTCAATGCTATATGCTGACCGTACAAACGAGCCTGAAGTGTGCTTTCCAGACCTTCATTTATAGACAAACAAAGACATGTTAACAAAATGTTTATTACCATCATTATTCGTATGATTTATTCCCCTACTTCTAATATCATGAGGTAAGTATTTTTCAATGCAGCACTCCTCGAAATCACACTTATAAGTTTTGTATGCATAATATAAACCACTGGCAATGCCAGCGATTGCGGTTCCAGTTATTGGATCAAGAAGTCCATGAGATCCCTCCGAATTGAGTAACAATAATATTAAGGGCAGTACGCTATGTATTCGATTCATTTTTAAATAAATACTTTCAGTACATATCGCAAAGGCTATTACGAAATTATAACTAACCGGCTGAAAACAATCCTAACCAATATGAAATTAATAAAACTTAACAAGTTTTATTTCACGGTTACTCCGAAACGAAAAAAACTAATAGAAATAAATAATATATATTATTTACTTTTCAACTTTCATTAAATTCATTCCATCTTGCAACTAATAATCCGTTCTCGAATCGATTGGAGTTGTGATTCCAAATTACTTTTCAATACCAAAAACTCCAATCCGGTCGAACTACAGATTCAAGCATAGAACGATTTTTTTTCATATTCCGTAATAGGAATTTTTGGTTTCATGCGTTTTTAGTGCTCCTCATTGGTCTAGTAACATGCAACTATACCATATTCCACTATATTGCACAGTGGAGTGTCTCCAGATACAATTCATGGTTGAAGGTCACTCCGTATCTCAATGTACCTGTTACCTACAACTCCAAAATAATTCTGACGGCCGGGTAGTACAGGCTAGAAATATCCATATATTCAATTTTTCGGAGTTAACAGTGAAGATCATATAAGAAATATATAAATTTGTGAAGAATCGATCGGTGGTTCACAGTGGTATTTTTCCGAGGAATTTCCATCAGTTATTTCCTACATTTCTATTTTATTTGTTCATTCATATTGATCACTGTTTTCCTCGAAATCTACTGCGCTCATCTTGATCGTTAAAATCACTTAGTTCATTGATTTTCAACGGAACATATTGTGAGACCTTCTTTCTATCTGAATAAACAGCACTTGGAATTCAATAAATAATTAGAATATGGAGAGCACTGCAACCGAATCGTCAAGCAGTATCAAGTTATTTACTCGTGCCGAAATTGCTAAGCATTCTGATAGCAAAGAAACGTGGATCATAATCCATAATAGTGTTTATGACGTCACGAAATTTCTCAACGAGGTTGGTTACATTATCATCTTTTCCGCGAATTTGATGCAACGTTGATTGTTTTTTCCTCATTTATACTTTTTATTTTTCATCTTAGCATCCCGGAGGTGAAGAAGTTCTATTGGAGCAGGCAGGAAAAGATGGAACCGAACCATTCGAGGATGTTGGTCATTCCAGTGATGCTAGACAGATGATGGAGCCATATAAAATTGGCGAAATTGTTCCGGTAATTGCTAATTATCTTGTATTACTGAGGAAAGAATTTTATGCCAATTATTTTTCAGGAGGAAAGGAATGTCTCGACGAAAGAAGAGAAAAAGAGAGACTGGATGGGTGGAGCTGGGGAAGATGACGGTACCAGGTATTTATCAAATTTTCAACCCTTTGAGCTCCAAATAAGTGTGAATATGATTAATTGTCATTCCAATAATTTACTAACCCTCGCTTAAACTATTTCCAGTATCATTATAATTGATTTAGGATGCACATGGATTTCTAGCATCTTCGAAGCTGTTAATATGCATTTATGACATTTTTTATCATTATTTTTGCCCTGAATTTAAGAACCTATTCATATATATAAATGTAAATAGTCGCTGCTGCATGGTGATGTGATGATTGGAAATTCCAGTGGTTCTTGGAGATCCTGGCTGATTCCCGTCGCGCTAGGAGTATTTGCAACCCTCGTCTACCGCTATTTCATTGGTGCTCGCTAGAGAATACATTCCTCAACAATTACAGAGAGATAAATAATCAAGTACATACCGTATATTTTTTTTTTTGGTTATTTTTCTTCTTGTATACTACTCATTAGAAATATATTTTTTCTCTTCTGTTGGAATAAAAACATTGGAGACATGAAAAGAGATCAGAACAATTGTTGAAATATACTTGACATTACTTTTATATTGAACATTATATATCTATAAATAATGGTTTTCTTCATTAAGAATGTCTATCCGCAGTGGTTTGCGAGTAGGCCTATAATTTTAAAAGAATGAGTTGAAAAACAAATTGAAGTCACAAACGACTTTATAAAATCGCAAATTGTGAAATAATGTGGTATATTTCTGTGTTACTACTGTGAATTACTGCCAAGTTCGTTTATCCGTAGAGAAATTGAATAAATACAATTTTCATTCATGAAAAAAAAACAAGTCTACATTGAAATTACCTCTTATCAATAGAATTTTAATCCTGTGAAAAGAATTAACTATCATGATCGATGAGGGGAAATTCCGGCATGAGAATGCCGCACCATTGATATTTCAGAAAAAGGGATTAAGAGGGGAAGAGAGCAATATTTGAGAAGAAAATGAGGTAAGTGACAAATAGTATCGAATACGTAACGACGAATCGGATGAAATTTGAAAACGGCGTGGAGCAGAGGAAAAGAGAGAGAGGGTAAGAGAGTAAGAATATCGAGCGATGCCGCGAGAACTATTGACAGCGCCGACGCCGAGGAAAAGCGGGAGCGGCCGGTTGCTCACTACTGTTCACTATTGCCAGAACTTTGCATACATCAGTATCATTCACTGTGTCTCTCATCATTTGGTCTTCATCAGCCGACAAAATAATATTGGCATCATATTACACTGAGTATATCGTTTGGTATTCAAGGAATAGTGCTCTGAAAATTGAGTGATTCTAATTTATTTCATTGACAATATCGTGTCAATCTAGAATATATTTTAGAAAATAAAATTGAAGAACAAATAACTGAGGAGTATAAAGCCAAAAAGTCTTCGATATTCTTGTGTCTAATTTTAAATGCTGTATTTTATGCTTTGAATAAATAAAGTTAAAGAGAAGTATTGTTTTCAATTGCGAATAAAGAAGATAGCCGGGAAGGAAAAGAGGTAGACATTATTAAACGTCGTCAAAGTGTCATGAGAGGCGGTTTCACGATCCGCCGTTATTATTGCTCCTTTCTTGAGTCATGTATGTCGCGCCTTTCAAACGAGGTAAGAATATAATATTTTTATTTAGTGTAAAAATACATTAATATGTGAAATTCATATCTTTTCATTTTTATTCTTCTCTCTATGTATACTATTAAGTTTGCTCAATGAATCTGCGTGTTGCTTCTCGGAGCAGTTAACTCAATCAAACTCAATATCATTTAATAAATAGTTTGGCGCCAATTTAAGAAAGTGATGTGACTCGTTTATTCTCGTTGTCTCGATGCTATCCGAGAATAAACTTTTTTTCGCTTCTCGCAACGGTTCGAATGTTTTCCCTAACATCAAATTCATTGATACGAAAAAGAAACGTGTAGATTAGTGTCAATACGAATTGCATTTTTTTATGCAAGGTATGTTTTGTAGGAAATACTAACGTTGAATGTCATGTATAAATTGCAGTCACCTTGAATTCAATTGATTCTCTAGTGCGAACGTGTAGAATCTTCATTTAACATGTTTTAGGCTTTATAATTCAATTGGTAATACGCTTTCTCCATTAATTATTAGTTGGTGACAAATAATGAATAGGACAACTGTACAAATTTTTTTTTTCACATTTTCTGAGACTGAAAAATTTCTATTTCAATTTTTCTTCGATCGGTAGTACGGACGTAAATTGCATCATTCTTGTAAAACATTGATATACTTAAAAATTATCGGAGAATGTGAAAGTCAACTGAAGGACACACAAAATTCTCAAAAAATATATTATTTTTTATTGAACTTTTTTTTACTTTAAATAACTTGTTAATAAAATTTAACAATCGTGCATACTTTTCAAGGGAACTAAGTCAAGTGCAGATATTACTGTCTAACAGTCTGCGTCTTCTATATTAGTTATACTCACGCGGTGGACTAATCGAAATAGCTACCTCCGACGCGTTTGAAAATAGAACACTTAGGATTTGTTTCTCTTGCTTACTTTTAAGCTTATCTTCATTTCCTCACCCAGTTAGTAACAAATTTATCATTTCATGTCACTAGTACGAATTTAATGATAATTGGTGCCCTCTGCGGAAATAGAAAAGTAAAATTAATTTCATCGAATGAAAGTAAATAAAGATTGGTAGTTTGATAAAAGATAATGGTTGAATGAGTCGCCGGGTCTTGAATTACCGGCAACTGATAGTCCCCGCATTACGTTTTTCTTTCCGTGTGTGTGTGTGATCAAAAATAATTCCAAGCATACATAGATTTATTTACAGAGTAAAGCACATGATGCAGTCTCAACTACGTCTAAATTCTGTGAAGTCAAGCCAATTTGTATATCAACTCAAACAGATATACCTGAATTCTTAGATATCCGTGAGGTTTAAGCATTTAAGATCATTGTTTTTATGAATTTTAATTTTTCAGTTAATAGCAAAGGTGAAATTGGTAGCAAGCAAATATCATCATCAGGAAATGGTCATGTTGAAAAACCGGGAACGAGTGGTAAATCGGAAATGGCTAAAAATTGGAGCCATGGGTGGAAATTCAGGAGAAGTGATTCATCAGAGGTCAATGGGTTGGCATCACGTGTGGTCCGTAACCAAGAAGGGAATGAAGGGAGCGGAGGGATGGAGGGGAAGGACCCAGAGACGAACGACCCTGTTCACCTCAAGAGACGGGTGGGACTCGTCAGTGGGGTGGCTCTAATTGTTGGTACTATGATAGGATCAGGAATATTCGTATCACCATCAGGATTACTGGAACGTACTGGTAGTATTGGCGTTAGCTTCCTGGTATGGACAGCATGTGGTGTACTAAGTCTTTGTGGAGCACTGGCTTATGCCGAACTTGGCACTATGAATACCAGTAGTGGAGCAGAGTATGCCTATTTTATGGATGCATTTGGAGCACCACCAGCATTTTTATTCTCTTGGGTATCTACCCTCGTTCTTAAGCCCTCACAAATGGCAATTATATGTTTATCGTTTGCCAAGTATGCTGTTGAAGCATTTGCAGCTGAATGTCCACCACCAGAGTATCTTGTCAAGGTCGTTGCACTACTTGCCATTGTACTCATTTTACTTGTCAACTGCTACAGCGTTAATTTAGCAACTGGCATACAAAATGCCTTTACTGCTGCCAAACTCATTGCCATACTTGTTGTAATTGCCGGTGGAACATGGTCGCTTGCCAAAGGAAATACACAACATCTTCATGGTGCATTTGAAACTATGGATGGTAGTAAGCCAGTTACTATTGGAAGAGTTGCAACAGCATTTTATACGGGTTTATGGGCCTATGATGGGTGGAATAATTTGAATTATGTCACTGAAGAGATTAAAGATCCATCCAGAAATTTACCGAGATCTATAATGATTGGAATTCCTCTTGTGACAGTCTGTTACGCACTCATTAATTTGTCTTATTTGACTGTGATGTCGCCGATAGAAATGATAGATAGTGAGGCAGTTGCGGTTGTAAGTTCACTAACAATGAAGAATACGTTGTGTTTGTATAGGAAAATATAAGTGATTTAAATTTTTAGACTTTCGGAAATCGTATCCTCGGAGTTATGGCATGGCTGATGCCACTCTCCGTAGCAGTTAGTACTTTTGGCTCTGCAAATGGAACTCTTTTTGCTGCTGGTCGGCTATGTTTTGCTGCTTCTAGGAAGGGACATCTGTTGGATTGCCTGAGTTACGTTCATATACGTCGTTTCACACCGGCACCAGGTCTCATCTTCCATTCTCTAGTAGCAGGTGCGTTTTTATTGTAATTAAATTCATTTTCATTTGTAAAAGTCATTCGGAGTATCATGGATTCTCTAAATTAAATAGAAAAATACCTGTATCTCGAGAGGAGGAATCCTTCCAATGGTTCTAAACTTTTAAAAATTGCATGTTTTCATATTATTTCCTTTAAAATCTCCTTAGCTTTCCAAGAATCAATCTATTCAATTTTCATTAGACGAATCCATCTCACTCCAGACGTTCCCATTCTTATTTGAATTCATTTGTGATGCATTAATTAATTTGAAAAAAATTATTTTCCAGCTACAATGGTACTTACTGGTAACATAGATTCACTAATTGACTTTTTCTCCTTCACTGCTTGGATATTCTATGGTGGTTCCATGCTCGCACTGCTTGTCATGCGTAAAACCCGACCAAATCATCCTCGCCCCTACAAGTGTCCGCTTATTATACCAATTCTCGTGTTGGGGATATCCGTGTACCTGATAGTTGCTCCAATTATTGATAAACCACAGATTGAGTATCTTTATGCCGCGGCCTTTATCGCTGCTGGTATGTTCGTCTACCTCCCATTTGTTCAATATGGATATGTCCCCAAATTTATGGGTAGGTTAAATGATATATAAATTGAGGAAAGTGAAACAGAACGGACATTTTGATGGATTACTGGATAGATGATAATTACAAGCTGTAATTCATGAAATTCAAAGCGTTCGTTTTGTACCATTCTTCCTTATTTATATTCTTCTTTCTCTTCAATTTTATATTAGGAGAAGGTGGGGTAAAATGGACACTCGAATTGGACGGTTCGAGATGATATTCCCCTCGATTTCTTGCATTTTCATAATATATAACATCAAAACTAGGGTGTGTCCATTTTACCCCACCTTCCCCTATCATATTACAGGGGTAAATAATATTCAATTTACACTCTTAATAAATTTTCAGAGGCTGTCAATGTTTTCCTCCAGATGCTGTTGGAAGTGGCACCGACCGCCGCTTCTTATGATTGATATTTGATTTGGATACACATATTTTCACATTATCATAAGATTTTGAATAATGATAAATTATACAAAGAGAAGAAACTCAGAGTTTTATCGAATGCCAAATCATTCCACTCCGGCATTAGATATTAACTGAAAAAATTATTTTGTATTTCTTATTCATCAAGTGTGTGGAATTACCGCAGTGTGGTAATAAACCCAGAAGCAAAGAATTTTTATCGTCAAATGTATATATTTAGTTACTGGGTTTCCTTATGTAAATCCATAACCATGTATACACATTGTATGAACAATATAATATTATTTTATTACTTGTTGTTTATCGAGTAGAATACAGTATGGAAATTGACGAAAATAATAAAGTTTCAGACATAGAAAGATTGAAAAATATTGAAGTACGCAATATATACTAGTGGAACCAAATTCATAATTATTTTTTAATTATTCTTTTCTTTACTTTTCCATAATCATCGAGAATATCATTTCGTACTCTCTTTCCTTTAGTTTTTCTGTTTGGTTTTTTCAAACTCTTGAGAAGACCTGATTCTTGATCTTTTCGTTTTTCCATTTGAATTTTTTCTCGCTTTGCTTTCATCATTAATTCCCTATAATTTTCATTCTTTCGAATTTTCGGAAGTTTTGCTCCAAGTTGAATAGCGTGAGATACTTTAGCTTCGTGCTTCATGGATCCATCGAGATTGGATGATCCAAATTTCATAACATCCCATCGAAGTCGTTTCATTTCTAATTCTTGTTGGCGTTTTGGATCGGAACTTGTCGATTCATCGTCTTTTTCAGGTAAGTTGCGTTTCAAACTATCTATTTTTGGAGCAGCTAATTTTCTCCTCGCAGTATATGTGACAGCAACGAAATCCTCTTGTTTATTGCTCTTGGATCGAGCACATCGAGTCATTACAAAGTCGCCCATATTATCTGTAACCCGATACAATTAAATTGATGAAGCTGAGCATGATATTTATATGATACTCAATTTACGATGACACTTGTGTCCTATATAACAATCATGCAACTAACCTCATCAATGTTCCGCGCAGCGATCAATTGTTGACACGCAATAAAATCACTCAATGAAACATTACAGCATATATATATTTCGTAAATGTCTAACGTTTCACGCGATCCAAACACTTTATGAATTGAGAAATACTGCTGAGATATTTTTTTATGGTTATTTCTACTCCAATCGCACGTGCATGAATCACGTGGTAGGACTCGATCACAACAAACGACAGTAACCTCAAAAAGAATCAACATCTCACATCGTGTGAGTACAATAATAAATTGAGAAAAAAGAGTAAACAACATTTATGATGGACGAAATCCCGGAAATTAACATTCGATTAGCGGCAGATCGCCCTGAGACTAATCTCTTTCCGCCGGATAACGTTCAACCGAGATTTTATACGCCTGGAGAGGAAGTTTCTGGGCAATCTGATTATCTGAGGTAAATTGAGTTAAACTTCATTGAATTATTTTGATCAGAGTGGTTCAGTTTGATTTCATTGAGAATGTAATTTATAGAGGACATGGGACTTATGTTGATGAGGATGAGTGCCTTCGAGCATCAGTTGCCGGAGTTTTGGAAAAAGTTAATAAGCTCATCTCAATAAGGCCGCTTAAAGCACGATATCAAGGAGAAATTGGCGATGTTGTTGTCGGTAGAATCACTGAGGTGCAACAGAGTCGTTGGAAAGTTGATACAAACTCCAAATTAGATTCTGTACTATTACTATCTAGTGTTAATCTTCCAGGAGGTGAATTGGTAATTATCATTTGATTTCGTGACTTGTCTACTCTTCATCGCATCATTTTTATTTATTTATTTATTTGAATTCAAAAAGAGGAGGCGCTCCGCAGAAGATGAACAAACAATGCGTCGATATCTTCAAGAAGGCGATGTAATTTGTGCTGAAGTACAGAGCACCTATGCGGACGGTTCATTGTCACTTCACACTCGTGTATTAAAATATGGTAAATTGTCTCAAGGAATACTGATTAAGGTTCCACCGGCATTGATAAAACGAAAAAAGACACATTTTCATCATTTACCGAATGGTGCGACACTCATTCTTGGCAACAATGGCAATGTATGGATCGGTGCAAGTACGCAGAATACAGATCGCTCTGAGGGCGGTTTTGCACAGGACTTGTCTCGTGTACCCCAAGAGGAACGTGAGGTTTGCGCAAGATTACGCAATTGTGTTTTAATCTTGGCGAATTGCAAAATGCTCTTGACCGATACTTCGGTTACGTATGCTTATGAAGAATCGAGCAAATATAAAACGAGTGAATTACTGCAGCCTGAGGCAATGGTCGATGTTGCCCTTATCACTCATCATAGGTTGAACCAGTGAATTCCCTTTTTATTTAAAAAAGAAACAACATGATTGATGCTTAACTGACTTGAAAATGTTGATAAAGAAAATGTGATAAGATACGCTGTGCTAATGTGTAATTATTAGGGGTGTGCGAATATTCAAAACTTTGAATAATTCATGGTGAATTGAATACGAATAATTCAATTCAATACGGAGATGAATATTCAGTACC
>JABSMS010070406.1:0-42517 GCA_018902275.1 Aleiodes sp. PSUC_FEM 10030003
ATATATATATATATACGAAGGATGATCAGGATGAAAGATGAACGGATGCAGGATGAAGATGGATAAGGTTGGGGCTGAAGTTGTGTTACGTGATCCACGCTCGAGAGGGCACCGATTTCACTGTTTCATCTTCGCCACCTCCACTCCTGGTTCCATCTATCTTTATTCACTCATTTATTTTGTTTCACCTTTTTTTTTTTATTCTCAAATTCTTTTATTTCACCTCGCCCGTTCATTTTCATTCGAATTCGCTTCTTTTTCGGACGTCCACTGTACGCACCTTCGGAGCGCGAAGGTCAACGGGTTCCAGTGTTATTTTTTTTCGTTTATAGATTGAATTTTGTGATAAAGTCCTTGCAGTGACTTCCCGCACTTTTTTTCCTTTCCAATTTGAAAAACATTTTTAGTCATTCCGTATAGAAAAAAACGTGTTCCTATGTGCTGAACTCTAGGATTTTTCCGATGGCAAAAATCTGCAAATAGTTGGAATAACGTACATTTTTTGGTACTATTGCAAGTATATTCGAGAATGCTGACAAAAAATTTCCTAGCATTTGGACCAACTTCATCGTACTAGTGTTCCTCCTTAAAAATAAAAAGAAAATAGGATGTAGTCATTCTATAAGAATTAAACAGAGTGATATGCAATTATTAATAACCAATCGAAAAATGAACTTAATGAATGTTTTTCCGTATTTCTCCATTACCGGACTCCTACATAATACCTCAATAGTTTCTGCATGAATTTTACCTAGATACACCCGTCTTCTTCCCGCGATCTCTTCATAGAAATGATTCTGGAAGACAAAATGATTTGAATTGGAAAAAAAATTAATAAAAAAAAATTACGATGGAAAAAAATCTGAAAATCACTGAACGGGGAATATCGCCGACACTCACACAAAAAATTGGAGGAAAAAAACATCCACTTGTTTCTAACAGTACGTGCGTAGACTTGGCTTGATCCTCAGAAGAAAAAACCAAATATTATTAGTAACAAAAAAATTGAAAAAAAAATGGTAAAAACTGATTTAGATGAAAGAAATGGAAAGCGAATCTTATGCGACGAATGAAATGGCGACAATAACGGGATTCAACTTGATGAATTCGATTTATTGACAACCTGTGAGCCGTGACAGAGCTAAGATGAAACTCCAACTGGTCCCGTTTGGTGATAAAACTTTTTTCCTTTGTTTACCGGTTCAAAAAAAAATATTGCTCTCTTCCTTCACTTTCTTCTGATATTCAATTTTTTCCCGCGGCTTTCTTCGCGGGGAATTCAAATGCTTGCAATTATTCAAAAATATTGATTTTTGTAGAATCGCGTAAATAATCAGAAACTCTATTAGAATTATTTGGTGAAGCAATTGGGGAATTCTAATATTCAAAATTATTCTTCGAATAATCTCAAGATTATTCTGAAAATCATATCTTTGTTAATAAAGAAATTCCATATTTTCTTGGAAAACAATATTTCGTTCTTTTTTTGTGAGAATTTTTCTTGCAGTCGGTTTCATCCAAAGGACAGTCCTTCATCGTAGTCTCTAATGAGAGGTCTGACCCTCACCGGTGGATCTCCCTAACCTTCCAAAGGAGGGGAGGTTAAGGCAAGGGAACTCGTTATTTTTTTCTCCTCTTCCCATCTCTTTCTCTCTCGCTCTCTTGTAATAACAAAAAAGAATAAAATAAAAAATAAAATACTCGGAAAAAATGAGAAACAACGAGTAGTTGTTCCTCTCCTTCCTTCGCAGTCTTCATTCTTTCAATTCTTTCGTTTTCTCTCTCTCTCTCTCTCTCTTCGCCTTTCTTAGTGATGCCTTTTTAAAAAATCGCAAAATTGTCTCCTTGGAAATCCTACAAACATAACTCCTATTCTGTTGTACGAAAACGTATTATCAAAGAATCATTCGTTTCCGGGCATAGTATTTCTCTCCATTTCTCAGAAAAGTTAAATTCGAATGACACGATTTTAAACGATTTTTTTTTGCTTAAAGATTATATAGATTTCTATTTTCAAACTTGAGATGCGTTCACATGTGAAGATATCGTGGGAATGATCTTCTAGAAGATTCGAACATAATAATTTCCATGGTCTAAAAAATCGAAAGCCTCGAAAAATCTGTTATTAAAAATTTGAAAACGATGGAAGGGGATGTTTCACTTGAGAAGATATTTTGCTTGTAAATTTAATATTTCATCAATTTTTAGACTCTCTTTTCATTGCCACCAATACTTGAACTCAAGCTCTTTGTTAAGGGCATTGCCGTCATGATAAATTCAACAATTACTCGTGAATACTCGCGAATACCTTGAAAAGTATGATTCTCAGATGAGTTTACCTGAATTGAATGAACTACTTGACTATCACTGAGGCATTTTGACTCAGCTCGAATCATTGCATTAATAGAATTTTTACGCAGAGAGATACACTTCTAGGCTTTCCCAGTGATCTATCCGCTTCATTGATTCGCAATCCATGAAATATCGACGCACAGTTTTTTCTGATGATGCTTCAGAAATACACTCGCGAATAAAAATATGTCGTTTTCGTAGATAAACTTCGATAAGAAAACTTTGACAACAATACTTCCGACATAATTTTTATTTACTGAATTTCACTAGGGGAATCTTTAGCAATGTGGATTTCGTTGATAGATTTCCTGTACTCAAAAAGGCGTAAGTACATTTGTTTTCCTGAATAATAAAAGGGCGTAACTCATTATTCTTATGAAGAATCAATGAAGATTCAATTTCTGTCAGTTTTTAAAAAATGGCACTTAAGCCCTTTTGACTCTAGGGCGACGATATGGTGCCATGAGAGTGCACAGAGACAAAAGAATAGGAATAATTATGGCTCTGTGAAATAATTTAGTAGCATTCTGTTTTTCCTGATCTATTAATACCAATGAATATGGAAAATTGTCATTTAGAAACAAATTTCACTGGAAACCAATTGAAAATTACACATTATCAATGAAAAAATGAGATTTGAAGATGAAATTTCGGTTCTAGAATGTTAACTTTTCTTGATACCATATTTACTTCTGTGATCCTGATTACAACTTTTGGAGTACTAACCTCTATTTTTCTTATGAGCTTGTCAAATTTTCCTCCATCCAAAACGATAATCTTTGATGATATTAACATAATTAACGATCATGTTTACATGAAGTTGTTACTTATTATGAGCACACTACAGGATTACTCTGCTGCACAGTAATTTTTCTCAGATTATCTTCGTAAAATTTGTAATTTTTTTCTCTCCGTGTGCAAGAAGTGTAAGTTATATGCTTACACGTATGAAAATTTCCTATGGAGGGTCCATCGTCAGGGCTATGGATCTGTCCATACATTTTCCATGGCCAGTCCATGGATATTTAAGAACTTTTTCGATGGACATGAGCATGGACTTGTGGTTTACGGCCATAGATTTCGGTTTGTCTGTGGACTTGATCTCATTGTTCATAGAATTTGTCATAAATTGATTGAAAGGAAGTCCATGGATGCGAGTTAATTTCCTTGAAAAATTCCCTTGAAAGAATCCCTGCGCAGGCAAGGGGCTAGTAATAAATCCCCATAAGGAAAATCCCCTAGAAAAAATTCTCCTGGTCCGTCTCTGAAAAAAAAACCTCTGAAAATACCTTTGAAATCAGTAATACACAGCCGCTATTCTCCTCTCTTTCTGATACCATTTTTTATCCTATTCTCACTCATTAATGAACCCTGTAGTTATCAAATGTATACAAGTAAGGTATCTTCTGAATTTTGGATAAGAAGAAACAAAAAAAATATAACAAACAAGTCGATGAATTTAATTTTCATAAACGTTTCCCCAGGAATGAGGAAATAAATTAAATGAAGCATTCTCCGTCAATTTCGCCGAGAAAATTCTACCAAAGAATTTTTGGAAGAGATCTTTCAAAAGGAAAATTTCCCGAAAGATTCTTTTGTGTGAGTTATTTTTAGGGTTTTTTTCCAGGAGATTTTGGAAAAGGGGATGAATACCGCTTGCCACAAAGGTAATTCTATTACTAAAACAATTGGGCATTCTTACGAAAGTTTTTCGCGAAATATTTTGAAAACTGCATGAGATGACGAAATTTTCGTAGTTATATTCTTGGTCGATTCAATTCTTACCAGCAAAATTCGTAACAAAATTTACTTCATCTTTCCTAGACTTCAAAATATTTCTTAAAGATCTATCATAAAGTTAAATTTTTAAAAAAACATGAGCGTGAAATTATCATTCAATAATAATGTATAAAAATAGCTTCTCTCACAATTCAATTGATCCTCAATGGAATCAATGAACGAACGGGTGTCGAAGTATCGTAATTCATGCTCGTGGTGGTTAGCAATCACGTTAGGGCTCGAGAAGAGGGAGAGGTGGTAGGGTGAAGAGGGTCTCTCTCACCTCTCATCGAGAAGTACCCATGAATGCTCACCATGAACATCGTAGGCCCAGAAAGGTGAAACAGAGAGAAAGAGAAAGATAGAGAAAGGATGAATGATAGAAAGAAAAGGAAGAAGACCCGGTTTCCGGGCACGCTACACTATGGAACATCACTTCCATTCATACACCAACGTCGTGACTACCTTTCATTCACTCCACCCGAAAATTACCAAGCGAGAAGGATGAAAGAAAAAAGAAGGAAGAGTAACACAGCGAAAGAGCAAAACCAAAACACGAGACAAAGTTCAAAGGAAGGAAAAAAGAGTCTTGAAAAAAATCCTTTTCCTCTCTTCTTTTTCTTCGATTTTTTACTTCATTATTATTTCTGGATCACCAGAATCTCAACATAACATTATTCAGACTTCACGTCATCCTTCTGTCGTCATTGTTGACGAAAGAAATACGAAGAAATGGAGAAAAGTTTCGTGTTAACAAAAAAATTTCTGCTACACTTTTTATCTTCTCATTCAAGTATTGCGTATACATGTGAATTTGTGACTCTTTTGCTATTGTTGTGAGAATCATCAAATTTTCTGTTATGTTTCTCCGTAACTGAGGGAAGTTTTTTTCTCTCAATAATCACTAATATCTGAAGTCCGGTTCTTCTTTTGACTTGTGAGGGATGCGATGAATATTATGAGAAGAATGAGAAAAAGAATGAAACTGATGGGAAGAAGGGGAGGAAGCAACCTACATTGAGTGCACCGAGTTTCACGGTTCGGAACACGAAACAGGATGCATGGAAATTGAGCCCATGGGAATGTGAGATGAAAAAAAATGAACTTCAATATCTAACTAATAAAAAGGGAAAACAAGTTGAAATGATGTTGAGAAGGGAGAAAACGTATATTTTTCACACTGAAATTCAATAATTGCGTTAAGGTGTTTTTTCAATTCTCACAACATTAATCTTCACATTATTCAGAATTTCCTTACTTTTCTCATCGAAGGGGGTTTTGAATTGGAAGAAGGATGGCGAATATCAATTATCAATATTATTAACATCAGAAAGTTTTCCACCATTCTAATAGTGTCATTTCAAAAATTTTAAATCACACGCCTTCATAAATATTTTCTTATTTTCTTATTTTTAAATTAAATCGTAATGAGACTTAAAAATAAGTCGACAAAGTGGGGCTTCGGTTCCCACCGAGATAGATGCTCACTCGGTCGTGTAACGTAAGTCGATATTGCGTCGTATCGATATACTTGTCCGATATCCGTATAGATATAAACCAGTGCTGTTGCACGTACATTTACACCGTATACCCTTGATTATTTTTTCTTTCTTTTAATTTTTTTTTCCCTTGATAATTCTGTCTTTGTTGGCTGCACGGAGATGAATGTCGATATACAAAATGAAGTCTTACGCATACACTCAGCATTTGTATGATGTGTACAGCTCCCCCAGGAAACTTTCGAGGAGCTACATTGCCGCCTCTCTCTGCTCCTCCCTCTCTCTGTCTCCCATATCGCTTACCATCAACGATTTCTTCTTATATAAAGTATCCAGTCACAAGGGATTGTATTACTTCTTCGGTGACTACGGTTTAATATCTCGATTTTGTGAGAAACGAGAGAAAAAAAGGATTTATTCTATGCAAATTGAATATGGTGGATTGTGAGAGGATTTGTTGCATATTTAACACACTAGATGTATTATTATCATTGTTCTTCAGCCCGTATGATGAAATATCAAATATTGCGGAATGTAGATGAGACGAAAGAATTTCCGTAATTTTCTTTTCCGTTGAGTAGTGAAAATTGATTACAACGTTGAATAGACTCATCTCCTTCTTCCACTTTACTACTGATTCAGGTTCAATCTTCATGAATGAACATCCGATTTTGGTAATAAAATTATATTCGTTTGACGACCTAAAATTAGGGGTGTTTTGGTATTCTCGATATGATGTGACCGCGGCTGAAGGAGTTATATATCCAACTGATAGATGATTCATAGGAATTCGTAGAGAAGTTTTTTTGCAGTCTACAAGGAAGCTTTCCCAAGCAATTTGGGAAAGAAAACAATTACTTTCTAACAACTCAATCAACGAAAGCTGATGAATAAAAAGAATGGTTGAAACAAGAAAAACAATTTTATGCAGTTTATTTCATTGGATTGGTTAACAGAGGAACCCGCGAAAACGACGAAATGATGACGGTCAATAGATGGTTCGTTAAGTAGCTGGTAGAGAGAGGTGGACTATGCACCAAAACCGCTTCACTGTGGTTTCACACCCGCAGAGCGGTAGTAAACTGGCCTTTGGTTTGAGTGAGGAGAAGTTCCTTTGGTCAGAACTCGTGCCCATTGGTAGATCCCTTCTGGTATACCGATTCGCGCGTCTCCGCCTTTTCGGTCAGCAGATCACTCCGCGGTATGTCACACTTCAACCGAAACTTCGCGGTTAAACCCAAATCAATTAACTAAATATCCCTGTATCAATGAATTACACTTTCTTGAAAATATATCCTTATCAATCTTCCTCCATTATTTCTATAATTTTTAGAATTGATCGAAAAGACTTATTCTTGATAACAAAGTCATGAAAAAATGTTACAATTATTACAATTTCGAAGGAGCATACGAATTTAATATTATTATTCCATTGAAATTCAAATTTCGAAATCGTTGCTCCAAAGTCATGAGTTATGTTTCCATGAAAAGAAGATAAATAAAGAAGAAGAAAAAAAAAAGAGAAAGATAAATAAGAAACTCCTCTTCGTTCTCAAACTGTCTTTCATCTCTTCCATTCTTGTTTCGTGCGCTAGAATGGGAAGTGCAAAACAAAAAAGAAATGAGAAAGAAAATAATATAAAAATAAGCACCCGGAGCTCTTATCCAACAGATGGTTCGTTCAACCATCTCACTAGTCTTAGCGTGGTCTTTTGTTTCGCGATTGTTGTTCCAGTAATAGCGGCAAATACACAGTGGTGCCCACTTTCGGTAATCATCCCTCTCAACTGTGTCTTCTACGCCCCGCCATCTATTCTTTGTTGAAAATACACCCGTTGGCGGTATTTCTTTGAGATGATCTTGGCTAAAAAGTTACGGTCAGCATGACCTTGACCTCTCGAACAAGATGCAGTACATACAATAAGAGTTAAAATTATTCTGGAACAATTAATAATTAAAGGAAAAAATTATGGATTATAATTGGAAAGTCCCCTCCCTGCCAAATAATAATATGTTTATTCAGATTACCAAAATATGTGTACTGCACTTCGTGCGCGAAAACTTTTAAGACATTAATAACCTTATTTCAGTTCATTAAACTGATTAACGATGTTTCAAATCGAAACCGTGAAATCTTCAGAATCATAATGAAATATTCGATACGAGAAATCCCGAATCATGCCACGATCCATGGAATTCAGGATGTGTTTCTCTTGGGGAGGTTAATGAATTTTCTCCACTACCATTAATTATTTTCGATTTTCTAGATTATTCGTTATTTTTGTATTCGATTAAGTTTCAATAGATAAAAATTTCTAATGAAACTGTTAATTCGATGTTTATCGTGAATAAGAAAATGAAGCGTTTCAGCACCAATATGATATGAGAGTAAAAAGAATTCGCGTTTTTAGTGAATCAGTTGAATAAATGATTCACAGAAATGGAAATCCTTCGATAGGTTATGAATAATGTTAATTTCTAGATTTTAAATTCACTCTTTCCCTAGCGTTCATTCTGAAACTAGTTTACTCAATTATAGACTTCTCAGTAATATGATTGAGCCTAGAAATCGTGGGATATCCACGATGAAAGCGAAACCAGTTGAGAGATTGAACAAATTAAAAGATTAACTTATACCTGATCTCTCATTTCAATGTGATATTCAATGGATTGAATTATTTCTTCATCAAAATGGGAAATATTTTACCGATTTCCCCTCTCCATGCGTTCTCAACTCAACGACAAATAAAACGTCATAAGGAAATATATATCGTGAATATGTGACACATCCTCATGAATGGATCGAATGCGTCACCCAATACGAAATGATTCCGACTCGCCCCATAATACGAATCACTATTAATGAACTATCAACTTCATGAATAAGCTGTCATCGACTTTCCTCGAAGAATTTTGCCTTCTACGAGAAAGGCTCGACACTGTTAGAAAATTATTATTTAAAATTCAACGAAAAAATATTGAAATATTTAAACAAACTTCATATAACTTGAAATTTCACGAAATTTATTTCTTAACAATTAATTTGATATGACAATATTCAAATAAAAGTTGAAATTTCAGCAGAAATTATAAAAAAAAAATTCCATTAAATTATGATTTTTTGTGCACATTTAAAGTGGATTATTGAGTGAATTAATGAAATTTTAGACAACCTATGAAAGTTCAAAGCTCTGTTGCGTTGAATTTTCGATTCATAGGAAATTCAAATTCATAGATTCAGTTTTTATTCGCTTTTGAAAATTCAGATTAGTCCTTGAAATTTCAATGCTTATCAAATCTTAAAAATCATATAATTCTTGGATTTTCCATGACATATAAATTTTCAAGGATAATTCTGTCTTGAGTAGAATTAAAATTGCGACTTTTAGACTTCATCTGCATATTGATATTGAATTTTCAATTTTTTTTTGACAGTGTATTATTTGAACAAAAAGGAAATTTCCAGGAAATTTCTTGGAATATCATTTGTATTTCTGATTATAACTCTTTACCAATGAAACATATCAGAAATCTGATAAAACCATTGAATTTCTGAGAAAATTTTCGATCGATTGAAAAAAACGTTTTAATTTGACTGAATTACAGCCTAAAGGAAAAAAAAATGTCCGCGCAGGACCGTAACAGTTTTATAGTCTATGATCGACTGAGAGAAATCTGTCAAACTTTATTAATATACATTTTTTTATTCATTTTAAACATTGCGCTGACCTCACCTCAATTGTACTTGTTAAAATACCTCAAACATATTATATAGCTTTTCCTAGAACGGCGGAGTTCGTAATAGTTGGTGGGAGAATTCGTAACGGGGGCATTGAAACCTCAAAACATTAATACAACAATTGTGACCATACATGCATCCAAGGAGATATCAAAGTCGGCGTTTAAATGTATTATGCTCATTGAATGAATTTTGCGAATTTATTTCATTGATATGCAGGAGGTTTCGACACCGTATGACGAGCGTTTTTGTTCCTCTCGACTGAGGAAAGAGTATGAGTAATACTTGACTTAATTGATATGAATCATGAACGCTGCCTATTTTTTTACTTGTTATTAATGAAACGTGTTTTTGAGTTCGAAATATTAATTTTTTTTAATTTCACTTGAAGAACAGTGAACGTTAACGAGGTTCAAATGAAACTTGCTGGTAAAAATAGTGATTGAATAACTCGGAAGAATGATTCTCGATTCCTAAAATTATTTTGAAAAATCCTAACGGTAGTTTATAAAGAAACTCGCTTATGATTTGATAATTTTTTGGTATTCGATAGTGAAACCATTTTTCATACTTTCGGGATTTTTGCAAAAAAACCTGCCGGGTATATGTTGTTTGCAAAACCCTTTGCTTAAAATTATGTGTATCCCCGAAGGACTGAGTCCCAATTGAAATCATCTCATGTGAACCATTTTTCCACTTCTGTGCTCATTAATTCTACTCGGCGATACCTTGTTTTAATTTTTTTTTGTGAAGAGTGAGTAGATATTTAGGCCACACATAATTTTACGCAAAGGGTTTTGCAAACAACATATACTCGGCGGTTTTTTTTTTAAATGTTATTTTTTGTCTACTTTTCTTGATTTCACGTCTTTTGTTAAAAACCCCAACTATAGGATGAATTTTTAATTAAAACAACGTAGTGGATTTTCACAATCACTTATCTTCACAACTGGATAGTGATCTTCACAATCACTATCCTTCATGAGATATTAATGATTGAAATAAATCGAACATCAAATCCAGTTCTGGGATTTGTAAAGCTAGCGGTAGTACACTCTTCACTTTTTCCTGTTCTTTAATATTTTTTTTCACAGCATAACAAAATACACTCGGCGCGCGACGCTGCCGCATCGCTGGATTACTTTTGACTGAAAATATTACCAAAGTCCCTTTTCATGTGGACATATATTTTTTATTTTAAAAATCTGACCGACAAAAATATCTTCCGAAACATCATTTTTCAGTAAGGAATAGTAGTTAGTGCTGCCCTCTTCTTAAATTGTGAGGGAAAAAGAGTTCCTTTTTTTTCAATGAGTAAATTGTATCCCACTTTTCTGTAACTCTCATTATCTCTTATCCCAACAAGAAATTGTTCTTGGTAAATTGAAAACTGAGGGTCTCTTTCACGAAACAATGTTTTGCTCATCATAAACAGAATGAAGACAATACTTGAATTAGCGAGTTAAGAAGTTGAAGTTATGAATTTAGTCGTCACGAAGTGAATAATTTCGTTTATTTCTTTTCTTCATCGTTTTGTTTGTATTCTACTGTCATTGAGAAGGCAATGGTACCTGATTAATAAAAATGCTATGAGAAATCCCGTGAAAGTTCAACCGGTATTGTCGCTCTGCCCCGACTATGTGACAAAATTCAAGGGCAAATATTCTTTCGATTCTGCGAATTGCCTCACCACGATGTTGTTACAGAGCAGATTTGAATATTTATTTGAAACGGAACATTTTCGATGCAAAATTTTGCGAATTCATTGGGAATTTCCGTGTTTGAAATTTTTCACGAAAAGTCCTTGGATGAATTGTTTAACGAAATTTTTTGCTTTTATTTTTTTAGATAATGCTGCAAGCACTGCCGAATGGTCTTACCCATCTGCAGCGCCATCATACCCAGCGCCCTCTGGCAGCGACGGTGGGTCTTATTCACCTCTCCCAGGTGGTGCTTTTTCAACATATCCTGGGGAATCCCTGTCTCATCATCCGACAACGGAACCTGTGCCATTACCAGCAGGTAATTTTCCATGAACGATGGTCAGATAACCTAGGTTGATGATATGCTACCATCTGTTTTTCATGAAATTATCTCGTCATCCAAATTGATGGATATATTTTTCGGGATGGCGTGTACTCGTCGAAAGTGTTGATGGAGAAAATTTATAGCTTGCCAGTAATCTATGTATGCGTACTTCCTTGCATGGGTTATCTATCCCGCAGCTCCCGATCTCAATGTTCTAGAAATTATTAGGCACGAATGATATTTTTCTTTACAAGTGCTGAAAGAGTGGACTTTGACGACGCAAAGCGTGCAAAAAGTCCACTTTTATGGTGCGTGGGAAAAAAATCTTTCGTTAACCAATTTCTTATTATTTGGGGATAAAGTGAATCAATGTACGCATCTAGCGCTCTGTGAATGCGCCCCAAACGCACTATGTGGGCGTATACACGTGAACGAAGATGATTCCACCTAATAATAAATTCCTATTTCTATTGTTTCAGTGCTACCATCAGAAACACCTCAAGACCCCTACACTCCGAATTGCGTGACAATGTATCCAAATCATGCAACGTCATCGTCCACACTTCCTCTAGTACCAGCAAAGCCAACAGACACAGAAATATTTCCAGGTAGTGGTCCAGGTGGTGGTAGCCCGGGTTATCATTATGGTTCATGGACATCAGGACCAACAACACCAGTACCAGTACCATCCCATAATTACAACACAAATTATCAAGGTTATTATAACAGTGCAAGTCAAAATTACATAAGCCCAACGCCAATGGTACTTTATCCACAGCTCTACAGTACTGTCAATCAAAATCAAATACATCTACATCTGCATGGTGATTTGAGTGAGGATCAAGTGACAATTGCTGGTGGTAATTTGACAATTAGTAGTAACAGACTTGAGATTGGTGTTCTTGGTGAAGAAAATGAGCAGAGAAATGACGTGTGGCGACCGTATTGAGATGAAAAAGACACAATAAGCATAAAACAAAAAACGTGATAAGTGATTTTATTGAGATTAATTGAACACTCATAACAGTGATATAAAGTGTCAATGTTCTTTTTTTTTAGTTCTGAGAGATGAATAAAATTTTAAATGTAATTTAACTCACTCTGATCATGTAAATATGATATTTTACATTAAAATAAAAATTATCGTAAAATATTGAAAAAACAATCGAAGTTTTTCTCCAATTATTTCCAATGGAAGGTAATTCAATTCTCCTCTCAACCGTGAAGCAACAAATTCAATTACATTAATAATGATAAAAAGTATCTGCGAAAAAATAAGGCTGAAACTGTCACCGAATAAATTGATTACAACAGACCACACTTTTCTTTTATTATTCATCAATAAAAATTCGAAAATTCCACTCAACTGTGATTTTTAATACTTAAACTTAGATAATAAATGAAAGAGAAAAATAAAAGAATTTTAAAAAATATATGAAACCCGTAAAATTCTTGAACATTATCGTTTTATCACAGAGACGCGTTTTTACGATCACGAAACACCATTGAATACTCCCAGAGACCCAACCATATAATATTTACAGGTTTGCCTGCGTGTGCCAATGGATAGTTGCGGTCTGGGTTGAAAGTACCATCCAGGCATTATTGGTACACACTCTCGTCGCTTCATGCCTTCAGTCCTTTATCAGCAATCCTACCCTTCCACTGAATTTCCCCTACTTTCTATGCTTCGGTATCGGTCTCTAGATTCTTGAATTGTGTCATTCTCAAACTGTTTATAGAAAATGAATCCAATAGGTTTGAATCATATAGTTTTATGAAGACGGAACATGGGCTAAATATGGAACACGCACTGAGGAAATTTATAAGGGCAAATTACATTTATAAGTGTACTGAGAGAAAAATATGATTACCAATACTATAAATTAATAGTCGAAAAAATCCTCAACACTATTCCCATAAGTGTATTAGTCATATTCGACGGTTGCATCATTTGGATGCGTGATGAACCCCCATGCGGAAGTTACTAGAATTGTCATTAAGAAATTTGAAAAAACATCCTGAAACACAGCATCATTACCGTTCTGAAATGTGTGAACCAAATGAGCTCTTCGAAAATTTTTTTTATAATGCTACTACTCAAGCACTCGTGTTTGTTACGTGTTTATACCGTAGATATACGGTATTTTTGGTCCATTTTTATACCGCATATATACCGTAAGTATGCGGTATTTGTGCGGTATATCTACGGTATTAATGCAGTGGATCTGCCGTATTAATGCGGTATTTCTACGGTATGAACACGGTATTGAGACGGTATACATACCGTATACATTTTTACCACTAGATTGAAATATCCGATAACAATACCGTATATATACCGTGACAATACGATGTATATACCGTGGAAAGAGGGTAGCGTTAGTTCTACGGCTGCCGCTAGAGTTCGCATTTTTTCCCTAAGCGGAGGCGTATACAATAGTAATATATTCTCGAGCGTAGAGTCATTTGTTGATGGACCCTGGTGGTCTGTTCTGGAGTCAGAGAAGGGGAACGCGATATAGATACCATAATAATAACTCAATACATTGTTAATAACTCAATATATTGTTAATACAATAATAACCCATAATAATAATGGGAATCTAAAATTTTCATGATTTTAAAGCTTCCATTCGGAAGCAAAAATGCTTAAAATTGCCGCATCAAGTCTCTGTAGTTTGTAATATATCGTAACCCTAGTTCGCTCACATTACTGAAGTTCACCTACCTTGTTTCCATTAGATTACTATGCTAAATCCCTCGCAGTTTCCCAGCATGTATGGTCAAATAGAGATAAGTCTTTTTACTTTTTTTTCGTAAACACATGCAGCTGACAACTATCGCTTCTTTCGAAAAATTTTCCTTGACACTTAATTATCTGCGAAGTAAACTTTGAGGATTGACACTATCACTAAACAATTAGACTGATGTTCAACCAAAAAAGTTAATTGAAGAAAAAATAGGGCTGGTTTGAAGGCTATTCGTATTCGTTATTCGAACCTTCTGTTAGAGGTTTGATTGGAAACTGTCATGGATTCATAGGAATGTAAAATGGAATCCGGCAGCAGATGAAAAGAGGCATGCTGATGCTGCATTATCGTTTCTACGCCGCTGCAACTCTAATGCAAAGTTTTTTTGCTGGAATGAAATTCGTTCCATTGCGATCAAGACTAAAGAAAACTCAGCTGAAGTCCAAAAGAAACCTTGATTCAAGTCGTTTTTCAGCTTGAATTAGAACGATTCCGTTCAATCTGATTTTCCGGTTTGAATCAAGGTTTTTTCCCTTCGGGTATTATCCAAGAAACAGTGTTCTGTCTCTCCCGCAGAACAAAAGTAAAGACTAACTTTTGAAGCATAAACATGAAGGGCAGAAAGTCTATCTCCCACACAGATAGTATAGGACATAACGACACGATTTGACCTTGAGAAAAATTCAACAGATATTTAGCTTATTCACAAATAGATCGAAATAAGGACTTCTCATTGAAGTTGAACCGCCTAAGGAGAATGAAACATCATATAACTCATGTGACGAAAAAATGCAAATGGTCAACGGTCACACTGAAGATGTTTTAGACATCAGGGCTTACATAAAAATTGCGATCATTTCTAAATTTGAGGATATCTCTAGTCGATTTCAATCAATGTTCACTAAATTTGGATCCCAGGGACGGGAGGATTGAGATTTCTATTCACGATAGTGAAAGAGGAAAAATTCTTGTTATGTTAAATGAATAATTTGGAAAAAATTGATTTTTAAACAATATGAACATGATACAATTACGTAATAATTTTTAAAATTTGGAGGGTTTAGTCACATCTTACATATGAAAGAGTAATCTTTCTATAAAAGCTCATGTTAAATTCCAAAAATTATTATAATAATTATCCATCCTGGAAGATAGAGGAATAGCATTAGAATAGCATCTCCGTATCTGAGATGAAAAATTAGAGTCTCGCGGACGCTAATTCGAACTAAATTGATAAATTATTACGAACTTCCCAGGAACTTTGACCCGGGAAGTTATGAAAGCTTATTTCTCGACTTTCAGTTTTAAGAGTTGTTGTATTTCTTTCTGCATTTGCTTCAAACTTATTCCTTCATTTCAGTGACTAGCGGCATTCATTTTTATGAAGTTGAAAAGAGGATGAGGTGAAGTAAAAGAGAATGCTTGTCACTCGTAAGCTTCTCGAGTTTATGAGCCACGAATGACGCGGTTAGAGCGCATTCTGGGACCGCAGACGTGAAACATTGTCTCCTCTTCTTAAGGAATTTTTGCGTTTTTTTATTCTCTTTCTTCCATCCTATTTTTAATTTATGAATAAAGGAAGAGGGTTTAGATTTCGCCGGGCAACGTTTTTCTCCAATCAATTGTATAATTTTGAAATTAAATGAATAACCTTTACGATATGTTTTAGGTTTCATATTGTCAGTATAATTCTTTTTTATAATACAGCAATTGATACATTATTTTTTCAGAATTTGATGAAACAATAGTCAATAATTTTTTTTATTGTTTCCAAATAATTTCAATCGTATTATTACGAGCAATATTATTTTTCAAAAAATAATATATTGAATATGGGGATATCATATATTTTACATTCAAACACATGTTACTTTTCATGCATTAGATTGGAAATTGCATCAGCATAAGCTTTTTTTATTCAAATATAATTCAATAACATGCATCTTTCCAAAACATTAACCTGCATTTCTTCAAGTGATTCATACTTTTTTTTCAATACTTTTTGATACTATTAAATACTCATGTTAAAATTTTCTGAATGCATTTAGTTATATTTTTTTTGCTTCAATTTTCAGTCCTTTTTTTATACAGCCTCCATAATCTTATTTGTTGTTCATCCAACATTTAAGCTAGTGAGTTTAATTAAAATTATGAAATATTCTAATTATTTGTCAAGCCATAGAGTACGACGATTCGATGAAATAGAGTTGAGAGTTTTTGTTTGAGATTTTGATCCACTGCAAATTTTGTCAATGTTCTTATGCCGCCGACTAAAATTGGAAGTAGTGGTCTCAATTTTTCATCCTGCAGAAAATAATATAACACATTTCTCATTTCAAAATGGAAGAAAATTGGTGAAAGTTTTTAGTACTTCCGGACTGGTTTAGAATTAAAGGAAATTGGAACATATTGAATCATATTCATTCATATTCAACCATATTCAACCAAATTCACCCCTAGTTTTTCTGTGACAATTTGAAGATTCGAGGATAATACCGAATTGAATTTCATTGCAATCCGTGTAAGGTTAGCCACTGTTGGAAACATGGGTAATAATTGGCATAATATCGGCACCCAATATAACGCCAATATTGGCCCAATGTCACATGCCAACATTGACAGCGGATCTAACGCCAATATTAGGTCATTATTGGTCCAATATCGCAGCCATTATTGCATTTTCATATTTTCCGATGAACTACTCATTCATATATATTTATTCTTTCAAAATATTAAGAACTCAAATTTATTAATTTCATTTCACAGCCTCGCAAATAAATCCCACAATGAAAACGTTCTAGAAAAAAACTGAATAACTAACAATTATAAGAGAAATGCAAGAAAAAAACAAGAAACAAAATCATTTTGTCTCGGAGTATATTTTCCTGTGGAAGAAGAACCTATGCGCTAGTCTCTGACGGATAAATTCAAAAAGTTTCACGATAGCTTAAATATTGGGATTTGACGTTGGATTTCGGATTAGTAGCAAAAAACTAAACTTTTTCTAGAATGGAAAAATGATTCAAAATTATTTACGTACCGGAAGTGCAAGAGCCCATTCTAAAGCAGCGCTCAGTGTCTCCGCCCATGCTCTGCGATGTGCCTCACTATCCTTCGAAATAATTCTCTCTTTTTCAACTAAACTCTCATCGATTCCATCATTCAAATTGCCTACACAGTCTTGTAAAAAAGGATTGATCCTAAATCCTTTCTTGCTCCTCTCATAATCTTTCAATAAATCATCAACATTATCTTCATATTTTGAATTTATCGTTGAACTCTGAATATTCTTATTTAATCTTAAATAATATGAAGGAGTTTTCTTTTCGAATATTTTTTTATTATCATTAAAAGGCGAATCAATTCGAAATTTTGAAGACACTTTTGTATAATCATTATCATAAATTCTATGAAGCTCTATCAAAGACTTTGATCTTTGGATTTTTGTAAAATATTCATCATTTAAATCATGATTTTTAATGAATCTCAATGAATTTCTTCGTGATAACAAACTACTCTCACTTTTTCGCCTCCTTCTTTCTGCTTTGTAGTAATCGAATGAGATAATTTCAAAATTTTCATCTTCCTGAGTTAAAATTTCATCCACGTCATTGATTTTATTAATGTGCGTTTTTTTAAATTTATCCTGAATAGCTTCACAATTCGTAATTTGTTCATCATCATTAGCATATTTAATCTCTGATTTTTCATTGCTAGTTTCAATTTCTGTATTTTGGTCCAAATTTTTCGTAGATTGTGCACGATAAATAATTCGTTTTCTCGGTGAACTTGGTCGTGACGATGGTCGTGATTCATCGGTATCCGATTCAGATTCTGGTCCAGATTCCAAATAATAATCTGTAGCCATATCAAATAATTTCAACGATCGATATTCTTCCTCGATTTTTCCATTACCATTGTCAGCCTCAGATGTCGATTCCGATGTTTTATGTTTATCTGAAGTTGCTTCCGAATTAATTGCATGAAATGTACGATCCTCCATTGGCTCTTTACTCGTTATTTCTGGGAAATCATTTGGTTGTGCTACCAAAAGAAATATCTTTCTCTGTGAAAAACTGTCGGCCAATGAGTGCCTTCCATCGCGATTCAAAACTACATCCACATAGTTCTCGCAAAGTGTATCGAAAGTTACTCGCAGCTGTTTTATGTATCGGATCAGCTGATCATTCAGATTTTCTTGACAATCAAAAGATGGTTGCGTAGAATAGTCCTTGGAAACAACAGCTTTCACGAATTCAAGATCTACTGAACATTTAATTATTTCATTTAGACACATCTCGAATAGTGTTAGAATTTTAATTGTCCACGCTGTTGCTGCTTGACGATACAGATTCGCTGGTTGATCTAAATTTGCGACTTTTTGAAGGAGAAATTTGAGACCCGGTCGAGCATCGAATTTCAGAGCTGCTGCATACGACAGATCGAGGGCAGCTAAGAATGTGTCGATGTGATTTGAGCTCAGGTGGGGCATGCAACTTATCAGAGAAGTCTTCGATGCTGGTGATGAGAAGTTTGGTATCACGTTTGTGAGGCTATAACAAATCAGGCGAATTAGCTCGAAAACTATTATTTCTTGGAAGTGAATGATCATAGTTTTTAAAGTGCTTTTTCGGAGCTGGAATGCAGTGAAGTGACGTCACTGCCGCTCAGGGATCGTTTGAAATTGTCAATTCGGTTGTTATCGTTATGGAAAAAGTAATTGCAAAAAATTTTTATAGGAGATAATTGACAGTCTAAAAATGAAAATGGTCGTCAATAGACAAGTTCCCTATTCGCCATCGCAAATTCGATGTTTCTCCTTTTAGTGAGCATTCGTTGACTTCGTATGAGATGAAGATTAGAAAAAGACAGTGAGTGCAAACAAGATACAACATATGGTCCTCTTTCATGCACTAACTGTTCGGAAGTTCACCTTCAGTAATTCCATAGTTCGCTTTTTCTTTTACCGCAGCGTTGTTGACTACTTTGGGATTACGAATGAGATTAGACAATTCCAATTCGTGTTCAATTATCATGAATTATATAAAAATCTAAGAAATGTTGGTGATAAACTTTCCATAGCCAACGTTTTCCGAGAGTGAGGAATTGCTCTATCTCATTTAGATCTTGAGATGCTTCATAAAAATTGAACTCGAACGTTGGTCTCTCGGAGTGAGCTTCGTGATTTCATAAGCGTGATAATACTAAATGCTAGTATTTTTTTTCTCAGTGTATGCTCGAGGTGGTAACTCGCGCTTCTATTCAACCGATCGTTTACACGGACAGAAATTTCCATGAAAAAGCACCGAAAGGTCGTGTTAAAATTACTGAACCTTCCGGAATCGTGGGACATTTCCTGATGTATATAAAATATTGAAAAGTTAGGTGGTAATTTTTCACAAGAGTTCATCAAAAAGTCACGGGAGTACTTAAAAGATGGTGCAGTTACCGCGTCGAGATTGTTGAACCATGCTCGTCAAAATTTGGCGTGAATTCATGAGTTTTTCATCAGTGCTTATCAGTTTTTCGTCGATTCTTATAATTTTTTTTGTTCACCTAGTCAAATGTCCCGCGTTTGCTAGGAAAGTTTGATCTTTTTTCCTGGGAATTTGTTTCCATGTACGGTGACTATTCCTATACAATAGGGGGCACTCGTGTAATTTTCATATTTCGGAAGATAGAATCACAAAAGTGTACGTTCGGATTACCGCAAGTGATAACGTTCGTATACAAAACTCATCGCATAGAATTGAATCCTGTACGAGAGCGTTTCACTAAATTGAGAATAGGCTCCGAGTGATTTCAATTGCTTTTACTAACCTTGATATTGATCCTCTCGAGCCTTGAAGAAGAATAATGGCGATACAGTGTAATAACATTTGATGCACTAAGAGACCAACGACTAGTGCCCTCAATTGTACTCTGACAATATATAAATCTGGATTCAACGTTGAGGCAACTGATGGTGGATACAGAAGGAAGACATAGGACCTTTCATCTGAGCTTCTTGTTGAGTTTTCTGGCCGCTGTTCAGCGAGTAGAAATACCTGAGAATTCATTACAAATAACAAGTGAATAACCAAATTCATTGGTTTTCAATTAGAAACAATTTCAAGGATGTTCATTATTCTTTATAACTCGGGTTTTATGCGGTTATTATTGGTGGATGCAAAGAATGAAACAATTACAAAGTTACAAAACCAATTTGCGAATTCAACAGAACAATAAAAATGGGTTTTCCATTGATTAAGAATAACAGACACTCGTACTAAAATATCTTTCAACACATTCAAGTTTTATGAAACACGTGTGATATTATTGTGGTTTCAATATTTGTGTGAAGGTAAAATAATATGAAAAAAATCAATCACTGATTCAGGGATGAGAGAAATGGAAAAAGATGTGTATATATGTGGTGTGCGTACTACGAAAGCTTCTTTCTGAATGATAAATAAAAAATTAGAAAAAACTATTTATCTTTTTTTTTATTTTTTTTCATCTCAGTTTTATGTGATCTAGCCATGGACTCAAGCCATGGATTTTAATAGTGATCAACGATATATATTCCTGTATTCCTTAAAATATATATCGGAAAAATTGTGCGTTCATTGGTCCTGGTTAATTTTTTTTTCTTGTATAAAGGAGTTCTTCAAAAACTTTTTGGAAGTAAAGCAAATATATTTCTATGAAAAACTTCAAAAAAATAAAAGGAATCGTAGTGAAGGACTCCTTTAATGGTTTTTGCTCACTCCAATACAATATCGTGCTTACTAACAGCGGGTGCATGTGTGTCTAAGAAGACTGATATGGGGTAGAAACATCGGCGTATAAATCCAGAACAGTCCCGAAGAACTGATAAACTGTTAGAATTCATTTCCTCTCAATTAGAAAAATAACAAGGTTTTCACAACTTTATTTATCAGATAGGGAATCGTTGAACATCTATAGGCGGAAAGCGTCAGTGACGTCAGAATTTCCCGCGCATTTACTCCCTAGATAGAGCTGCTCCCAACTGAACTGTTATCATAAATTGTTATCAATTAATCAGTTGAAAAGTTTATTGCAAATTGCGTTAAAATTGGTCGTTATTCCATTGAAATTGTGACGTCACTACACGTTGCTCGAGGTTTTCGAAAATTTGATTTTCCAATAACAAAGAAATTACATGCAAAGGTCTCATTCTTGAGTCAGCTATCAAGTGGTAAAGCTTGAGTCGATTTCACATTAATATCCTTCGTTTGTCGCATAATGAGCATGACGTTTTTATTTTTCAATTGTCAAGGTTTTACTCATAATTGTGACATAATTGTTTCATGTAGATTATTTTGGAATTACCCGAGATGCCACGAAGCTAAAGAGAATTTACCGAGATAACTTCTTTATAGTTCACAAAACTCTTTACGAAAATTTTTGCTGAATGTTTATTTCTGAACGGGCTTTTTTTGAAGATACTTGCAAAAGAAGCCACAAAAGCAATCTCCAATTCACTTTACAACTTCACTAAATTATTTCAATGCGAAATCAAATCATATTTTACCAATCCACCACTGAATTCAAACTAAGATTGAATCATTATATACCTCAAACAATTTCTAACAGTGTAGAATTGAATCTATGTCCGATGAATTGTTATTAACATTATAATTATTCAAACACAAAGGACAAACTGTAGTCGCGACAATAATACAATAGAAAGGGGGGGGGGGAAGAAACGTATGTATATCAAACGTAGCCTGGCGATCGGAACTTTAGTAACAGCGGTATGAATAATAATTACTCTTCTTTTTGTCAAATAATGACTAAAATTTTTTCAAGAAAATAATTTTTTTCATCTTTTCTTCAATAAATTTCATTGCGCTGTTTTAATTATTTTACTCAAAAATTGGTTTGTTTCTCAAATTAAAATCCATGACGTGAGTTACCGTGAACGGCTAGAGCCAATGGGGGCCCGTGTTCGACGTAGTGTTAGTGTATACGGGGGGTGTGGTGTGCTGCCTACAACCGACGGGGTAGGAAGTTGTGTGCTGGTCGATCAGTGTCGTCTCAATGGTCATCGTTTCCTCGAATACTGTTGTTGGCAGTGTTGTTGCATTCTGTCTCTTCACGGCAGTCATAACCTCACGCAGCTGGCTCACCTGAGATCAATTCAGGTAACAGGTGGGGGAAAAGAAAAAGAAGAACGAAGAGAACAGAAACAATTTTGAAGACAAATTAAAGTAATTAATTGAGTTGATAATTTGTGAGAATGGAAAAAATTTGATTTAGAATAAAAATAAGCACACTGGCGCAGTTCTAACGCACGATAATATAATGAACTTAATAATCTTCCGCTCTTCTTTTGCTAATTGCCGAGTATTTAGATGATGTAGTTCACACAATTGAATTTAAGGAGATTGCTTCGAGAAGGATTTTCCTTGCATTTTCGAAATCAATGACTTCTGCATTAAGTCTCAATGAAAAGGGCAATGGATCAGCATTGAAATCTGTCGCATTCATTGTCGAAGAAATTATTTTCAAAACTTCAAATGTTAAAGCCATCTCTTTAAATTGTTCTACAACTAGATTTAAAGCCATTCGATAGATAAGAATTTGAGAAGCCTAACAAACCTGAGCAGATAGTTGCCGCAGACGCTCGGACTCTTCCGGAGTTGCGTCTCGTCTAGCAGCTACTTTGACTTGTGCAACATCACCATAGAAAGACTCGGATCTTGGTGAAAATGCCATTGTTAATTGATGTAATTCCTGTAGGGAATTTGAACAGGCACGATAGCAAGCAATACCGCAGACTTCCCACTGTTCTGGGGTTAGAATAGGTCCACTGCTGACTAGGACATGCCTGTGGAAGCAAGTAAAGGGAAGGCCAAAATAAAATGATACTTTTAATGCTTCACCGTGAGAAAACAACAATTTACGACTTCTGTAAAGTCTTTCAGTAACTTCAGAAAGAAATTTGGTCTCGTATAAAATTGGGAAGCCATGAATCTATCAGGGGCTCGTACCATTTATTAATTTTTTTATTTCCATAAACTTTATGTTTTATCATATTATTACGAAATCTTGAATTACAAGAAAGTTGTCATGTATCTATCATCCATTGGTATTAAATTACGTGAAACAAGTCCATTGAGTTAAGAATGGATAAAAAAAAAGTATAGCATGGGTGATAGGAGACATATTAGTCACGACGAGGATGTTTGACGGGTTCCACTGGGTGTCGAGTGTCACCCAACTTTACCCAACATAATATAACGCACATCTTAAAGCCAGAGTAGAAATCAGAAGCTACCTTATATTCTATCCGACAGTCTGTCAAGCTTCGTTATCGTCTTACACCAATTCACAATTCACCAATATGTTTTTATATATTAAAAAACCGCTAACCTCGCATTCCACGCGTATGTGATTGCACTACCGGATTATGTTAATTAAATTTACAAATTATTCAGGAGGAATTAAATAATAACGGACTTTGATTCATCGATACAAAATGGCCTCCTTTGTTCAGATTCTCGCGCCCGTTCCCCTTCCTCTCTATGTGATAATGTTTCTCCCATTAAACTTACCTGATACATGCACAGCCAAGCCTCGCAATACTTTCTGTCTGCTGTACAACACACTCCGCCATTACCAATAAAAGTTGCTTCAGCATCAGCGTAGTGGCCGGAAGTAATTCGTCGTCTCGCTTCACCTCAGGACCTGCACAAATAAACCATCATTCACCACGAAATCATCTCAAACAAAATGAATCATCATACCTTGCAAATGCGTCAGATAATCTACAACAAGATCTGTAGTCAGTCCACAACACTGTTTGAAATTTGGCGCGAAATTGTCCCAGCCTCTAAAAATCTTCGAAGTCATTCTCAGCCAATTTTGAACCATTGGAAGTAGCAAATGATTGACACAGTAGAGTCCAAAGGCTGGCCCAGGAACATTGAGAATATCTCGGAGAAGATGAAACAATGTCTCCAACGTATGTGGTTGATACCTCCTCGGGCAGATCATAGTGGCACTTGCTAGACCCTCGATTAGGAGATACCAGACTCTTAAGATTCCACTTGGCTTTTCCATGCTTTGGAGCGTAATTGTCTGGGCCTTATCAATTCTTGAAAGGATCTCGTACGAAATCTCCGGAACAATCTCTTGCATGGACTCGGAACATCTCTCGAATTTAGTCAACTCTAGATTTGGAATTATGGGATCAACATACTGTGGTATTGTAGAGACTTGAATTCTTGTAGCTGAGTGGAAAATGGGACAAGCAGGCATTCGATACATTGAGGACAAGATATCACTGCAATTGAGTAGGTACTTCAAACTTTCCAAGCACAATCTCATCTTTCTGATTTCTGCATTATTTATCTGATCGATATCTTGAGGTGTCTCCATCTCTCCAGATCCACGGACATGTCTCAGAAGACATAGTATACAGTCTAAGGCAGCGTTAGCAAATACAAGAGTATTGTCAGTTGACAAAAAGACTCGGAAAACGTCGAGAAGGGGTGCTGATTCAACGGAATCTGTATTACCAACGGAAGCTACACGTAACGCTCCAAATAATGGTCGCCAGCCTGATCTAATTTCTGTTCGATTTGTCTCAACGAATTCACAGATGCAACTGACGATTTGATCTTGAACATCGCTGTCACATAATTCCAGGCATAGGAGATTCTCAAAGGGCTTGAAGAGGGCTTCATTGAAGTGAAAGTGCGGCAATTCGATTTGTTCATTCAGGAGTGCTGCCATTGAATCGTGGATACACTGTACTGCTTTCTTAGAGATTTCACGATCTTTGTGGCAAGCTGCCTCCATGAAATGAGGTCCTAGGATGCTCCAAATCCTCATGATATGAATTAGAGGTCGTCCACTCTTCACACATTTTAGCATGACTTCTCCTAATCTCGAAAGGAGTAGAACGTTCAATTCTTCCTCTCGTGGCTTGTTCTTTTTCCACCAGAATTTTTTACTGTCTGTACTGCTCTCCGTCGATTTGAATAGTTGATCTTTACTGGCTCTGCAGAGAGCCGTCAGAAAAGAGCAGAGAGCTTTCAAATTGAGTTTCAAAGCAGCGTCCTCGAAGAGCCTATCTACCTGTTGTGAGAGTACGCAGATGATTTTCGCTGCGTAATCAGCAGGAAGAATTCCGTTGAATTGATTATCAGCATTTGATTCCTGAATAATTTCCGGAATTGTATCTGTAATGGTATTCTGACTATACGGAGTTGAAAGAAAACTGTAAACATCAACACAAGTTTCTTCCTCATCTACAATATTAAAATTTAATTTGTTTTTATCGTGATTTGATTTGCACTCCACTATACTGCCATCCTTTTTCTCCTTTTTTGTGACTTTCGGTAGCGAGAGCGTCTGATTTCTTCCGAAGAAGTCATGCTCTAATTTGCTGACGTAAAGACAACACGTAAAAACGTGAGGCCAGCAATCTGATCCATGACTACCAAGTTCCAATCCCCTTCCAAGCAATACCTCCATACTCAATGCGTGAGATGTATGAATATTCGTTGCTTTGTTTTGCAATTTGAGCCTCAGGACGTCCTTGGTGCGTCTGAGTTTCGATATCGCAGGTTCAGTACATGCTGCCTTCGCTAATAATGCAAAAATTGATCCACAACGATTTTGAAGACCGAGAACATTACTGAGCGTTGCTGCTTTATGAAGCCCCTCTAATGCAAGCACTACTGTATCACGTATACCTCTACGAGCATTATCGCGATTCAGGATGCCTTTATTGGTTTCTTCTTTTACAGGATTCAATCCAGCGGTTAAGACCGTCATCATACTCCCCCAGCAACACGATAAAACTCTCCGTGATAATTTTGCACCAGCCTCAGCCTCAGGTGTTGGTTCACTGCGGGAGAGTTGCGCTTTCTCTAAACGTCTATAGTCAGAAAGTAATTGTCCTCCGCGCTGACTACCACTGATTCCATCAACGTCAATCAAAATATTCACTAGGGCACAATTCTCAGTTGAAGCAGGATTGTAACCACATCTTTCTAGCAAATTGCAAGCCAGTATTTGCTGATACAACTCGGACAACCATGTTGCCGATAGGTAAACAAGAACACCGGAACCATGAACTTCTTCAACGAATTGTTCCTCGCTGATTGGTATCTGACGACCCTCTAAATAGTAATAATTCATTCGAATTAGTTTAAGATTCAGGAGTAAAGCTGCATAAGTAGCTAGGTAGATCCCGTCAGCATTCATAATGGTAATTAAGGCACACGATTCGATGCGTTCTGTTTGATCTTGGATCTTTTGCTGAGCCGCGAATACACCCTGACAGTACTCAGAAGCGAAATTCTGGAGTGCCTCATCGACCTCGATATTGCTTCTCAAATTCAAAACATTAGGAATGAGATCCGTGCGCAGGATTTTCACGAATTGCCTGGCATTGTGTCGCTCAACGTCCACATTGCATTCCTCTGCAATTTGTCGTCCTACGTGAAGGCATTTCGGTAGTTTCTCTAACCTTAAGCGCTCCTTCTCGTTCTCAATTGCATAGTCATTTTCATCAATACTATTATCCTCATTGACATCATCAGACTCATTCTGAGGACCTTCAGTATCTGTAGAATCTCCATCTTCTGAAGGACCATGACCAGAAGAATCTGATTCGGAGCCATTTGACTTCTTCATTAACTCCAATTGCTCTCTGTACGTCTTGGGTAATCTAGCCATACTCTGATACGTGAGTGGTCCCCGATAATCACAGGATTCGAGGTCTTCATACAGAGAGTTTATTGTACACGTATAGCCGTGATTGATGGCTTTCCCTTCACATAGTTCCTGAAGGGCTGATAGCATAGCTACAACACAGGAAACACTGGCATGCAATAAAGGATGGCTGGTTGTCGTTGACTCTTCAATTGAATCCATTGCTAATCTCATCAGAGCCATGTCGCTCTGGGGCTGACTGGTCTTCTCTTCTTCAACCAAAAGAGGTCCAGTAAAGTCTACCATACGGCTGGGACTTCTTAAGAGTTCTCTCAGTGCTTTCAGAGGCTCCAGTCGTTGTTGTGGAGGGGGATACAAGAGCATTCGATGGAATACAGATTCTAGAACAGGTCGAAGAGGCCCAACGCAACCGACAAGACGAACCAATTCTGTTCCAATACTAAAAAAAAATAAGAAAAATTAGAAGAAGAATATGACCTCATTAATTTTGCCTACATTCTTTAATACCTGTATACGGTTTTCGCTTGATGGCTGTCGAAGCTGAGAGTGGACGTCAAGTATCCGGAACCCCTGCCTACTTCAGCATCTTTACCTTCACGTGATGTGAAAGTTTTGTCCACACGTGGTGTACCGAGGAAAGCTATCAATGCGGGGCAAAATTTTTGCCAGAGGAATGTGGTGAAGTGGGCATTCGTATGGATTTTCTGGGGTAATGAGGAGATCAGGGTGTGCAAACACTCGAGAAGGAAGATGACCGTGTTACCATTCTTTCCGGAAGAACACCTTCTTCTAGAAAGTTTAGAAAATTTAATTCAATTTTTGGAGATTGTTGAAGAGAATTCGAACAATTAAAGGATAAACACCTTTGGCCCTCGTCCAAACGACTGCAGATATACTGGAGAATTGGGAGAGCTTCGTTGAAGCAGGATACTCCTCGTTCACGGAGATTCTTGTTGCGTTTTGCGTATTCATCCATTTCTTGGCATTCTTCATCTAAAGAAAAAAATCGAATCGATAACAAAGAAAGACGAACTGATAGCAAGTGACGAAACGCTAAAAGGCGTTACGATTCTAAGTCGAAGGTCCCGGGTTCGAAGCGAGCTTCGAGCACCAATATTTACGGTTTGAACCTTAATGTAGAAGTAAGAGTTTCTGAGGAAAAGCGCTGAAAAATAATGACTGATAAGAAGTAGAACTAGAATAAAAGTGAACTGACTGCTGAAAGATGAGAATCACGAGGAAAGTGGTATCGGTTTCTCGGAAATATCTCGAAATCTAAAAGAGAGAATGTCCTTATTATGCACTCTTTCCAGCTCTCATATTCGATATTATGGATAGTCATTAGAAGAATCTCCCCATTTCGCTTGGATAATGAGATATTGTTATAGAACCTGATGAGAAAGTTCAATTGTTGTCAAGTTCAACTACTTACCTAAAAAGAGACAAAACGACCGGAGCGTCTGACTCGTCGCTGCTTGAGCAGCTGTTCTCACCGCCTGATTTCCATTCTCGAAAGCTTCGCTACAGGTTGTTAGAATAGCGATAATCAAACGGCCATTCATCGTCCAATAGGCCGAACAAGCAACTTGTAACAACACCTATAATTATAAATTCAATAGTTTAAGATTAAGTGTTGATAAAGAGGAGTGATTAATTCAGTTGAGGCGGATTATGATCGTACTTTAAGCATGTCTGTTTGGGTGTCGTCTGACTGAGATAGTATAGATCCCATTGCATGTAACATCTGAGCTGGCAGCCAAAGTGAGTCATCCTCGGGCTCGTACGGTGATTGGAACCGGTCGTCCCTTAATATTTTCTGCACGGAGAGAAAAATCAATGTCACTTGCAATGAAATATTCGAGAGTTATTTCCTTCATTACAATGCTTCCGTTCAATCGTATTTCATTTCCTGAATTAAATTATCAGTTTTTTTTATATTATTTGGATGATCATGAATTTTGAGTCATTGCTGTCATGGCAAACCTATATTTTTTATTTAGCCTTCTCACAATTTTTCGTTTATTCTCATAGATCAAAAATTGTTTTTCTAATGAGGCAATAAAAAAAAAGAGGATCCTCTGTTCTTTTGAGGTGATGCAGCTAATGGAATTTCGATAATTTTGATGACTCAAATGGATAGCCAGGGAAATCGCCGAATACAACCCCTCGCCTGATCAATAGTTCTCGAGTTATTGAAAAAACAATTTTTTTTTTTAATTCTTATTTCCTTCATTATCTCGAGAATTATTCCTCCAAAATCAATTGTATTATAGCACTTTCCAGTTCCAAAATTTCCTTGACTATTTTCTGAATATTTCAAAATTTCGAAAAATCAAACTTTTTTCTTCCTAAATGCAAGTTTTGCGCGACAGCGCGCGTATTTTTATTCTAGTATTTTCTGAAGTTTGGAAAAACGCTATTGGCGTCATTCGATTGAACTTCAAATGTCACATACAGTAAATCAACAATGCCGATTATGACATTCATTATCAATTTACCAAGCTATTATCAAAACAGAACGGAAATCCGGAAATGTAATAATAGCCATAACATAAATAACTGTTTCAATGATGATAAGAAATAATACATACGTGTAATCCAGAGATTCCATAAGTAACAAATTTACTCCTCTTTGTTTCCAGTGCCAGCTGGATTGCATGAAGACACTTGCTTCGGAGCTCATGCGGGGGATCGCGGAGCAATCCCTGCTGTTTTTCCATGAAGTCTAATCAAAGTTAGAAAATTCAGAGAATAAACTCAATCATATAATGAAGCTATTGCAACAAAAAATCGTTAAACTTACCATATGCATCTTGAGCTGCTTTCCGTAAGTTTGATAATTTCGCAGTCTGTGAGTCCCGCACGATTTGCAGCAGGAGATCCTCCATGACACAATGCCACGCGACTAATCGATAACCGGTGGTCTTTTTCACGCGCGTATGCCATCCACGAGTTTGCGCATGGTTTGTTTGTCTTTGAGATTATCCAGTACGTCAGATTGACGTTTCAATTCCCAGAAATTTTCAATTCTCAATCGTTATTATTTACAAATTAATTCAAAACTCAAAGAAAAAATACTCCAACAATACGTATTTTCAATCACTCATTCACTGTTTCTATTAACCAACAAGAATATAATTAAGTTCGGTTTTATTCAATTTTACTACAGCTGTGTTGGAGGTTTGTAAGAGATCAATTTACCCCGCCGAGGAAATAGAGAGAACTGTTACGCATGCGCGAATATAGAGAGGGTCCAGAAATGATGATAGTTTACATGGAGAACAGATGTCGCTACGAGAAAGCTTCCAATCTTTCGTCTTACCACTTGTCGTAGCGTTATCGACATTAGAATATCTAAGGCTTTTTTTCACAGGTTTTCTCGCTCATAGATAGAAGCGTGTTTCTTGACAGATTACCAGCTCGCAGGAGAAAGGGATTAGAATTCCTATGTGCACCTCTGCGCGCGAGTGAGTGAAGAAAATTTCTTTGCATAACTCTAACTTATCAAGAGAGATCTCTCGCATTTTATCGGTTGAAATTTCGTTGACCACAAAAAGTGCTTTCTTCGGTTTCAAACAGCTTTTCTCGCTGATAGATAGAAGTGCGTTTCTTGACAGCTTATCGGCTCGCAGTATAAAGTGGTTGGATTTCTTATGTCTGCCTCTCGCTCGCGAGTGAGTGGAGTACATTTCTTTGCATAACTCTAACTTATCGAGAGTGATCTCCCGCATTTGATCGCTTGCAAATTCGTTGAGCGCGCAAAGTGCATTTCTTCGGATTCCAACTCCTCGCCGAGAGAAGAATTTCCATATTTGTTATTCATCATTAATGTAATCGGGAATACGAGTACGTTTCTTCCTGAAGCTCAACTTTGCAAGAGATATGAACTTTTTTTGCGGCCATAGTGAAACAATGAAATTTCAAAATGGCGTTGAAAGGAAATTTAATTTTGAGAAAATATGCAGTAGATTGAGTGCAATATATTTATGGTAGAATACCAAAAAAGAATTAGATTGCACCAAGTCGATTGCATTATTTCTTCAAATTTCATTTCCCCTTGACTTCATCTTGAAATTTCATTGTTTTACTTTGACCGAAAAAAAACGTTTCTACATCTCACGAAGTTGAGTTTGGGGAAGAAATGCGATCGTATTTTCCCCCGCATCAATAATGAAAAACGAATATGGCAATTCTTTACTCGGCGAGAAGTTCAAAACCGAACAAATGCCCTTTTCATGCTCAACGAAATTTTAACCGATAAAACGCGAGAGATCACTCTTGATAAGTTAGAGTTATGCAAAGGAATGAACTTCACTCACTCGCGCCCGAGAGGTGCACATAGGAAATCTAATGCAACTCAATGATTCTTTACCGATAGAGTGTGTCAAGACTTTCATTGAAAAATTACAGATGTCAGGATGTCAGCCGGTGTAATACGAGAACATCCCACAAAGCATCCATGAATAACCCCAGTAACAGCACTGATGCCGGTGAATTCTTCATGAATTTGGTTATAATATTATTGCAATCATTGAACAAACACATAAGTGTCGCAAAACTGGCGGCGAAATTGAGAAATGGATGCTGCCAGATTTGCTTATATCCTTCTTGTTCTCTCATTAAGTAAGTACGCGATACAAATATTGAGTGAATTAATCCTTAAAAATGTATTCATATTATCTCTTTGCTGATTGTCTTAATTTTTGTGACAGCTTTAGGGTTTGGTTTACTTCACCGTTGGCACGTCTCAACGCTTTTCGAAAATGACAGGCACTTCTCACATCTTTCAGAAATCGAAAGAGAAATGTCCTTTCGTACTGAAATGGTACGAATAAATTTGACAAATGTTTTGGTCAGTGAAAATTTTTATTCTATGGTCATTTGTTTTAGGGAATGTATTATTATTATTATAAAAAAATTATCGAAGCACCAACTTGGCAGGAAGGACTTAGGAAATTGAAGAGTGACAATTTGTCACAGTACCCTAACGTTATAAATGCAGATCAGACTTATAACTTGCTTCCAGAGGTAATTAATCATTCATATATAATTGGCGATCAATGAAGCAGATGCGATTCTCCCCTTTCCTTCATTAGCTTCCAAGATATTTCGAAGAAGTGCTTTTTTTGGAATATCTCGACAACCACTGCTCCAAGTTCAATTGTATTATAGCCCTTTGCGTAGAATCATCATAATTTTCAAAATCCATCAATTGCATTACCTGTGTAGGATTAGCCGTTAAGGAAAAACGGCCAATAGTCGGCCCAATGTTGGCACCATATATTTCCCCAATATTAGACCGATATCATGTACCGATATTACCTACCAATATTGCACCAATATCACGTGTCAACATTGGGCAATCATCACTCCCATATTGCCCCAATATCATCTGCACATATTGGCCCTATATTACGTGTCAATATTGCCTCAATATTACATACTAACATTAATACGTCTTAATGTTCCAATATTGATTCATTATTGGCCCAACATTGCTGTCAATATCCGGAAGCTTAGTACTAATAATGGATCAATGATGGCCGTTTTTCTTTTTCCTTCTAGAGCAACACAGAAAAAATAATTTTCAATTTATCTTCGAAAATCGTTACACAGTTCAATGTAGAATATATTTTTCGTTAATTTTTTTGGATAGGCAAACGGCAAAGTTCAAGGCCTGCTTATACAAAATCGCTTTAGCCTTCGGTTCCTCATGCCTATTTTAACATCACTCGTGTACGATTTATCATCCGTTAACTAAATGACGATTACCATAAATTGAACCGATGATAATATTTATCAATTTTATAGAATAGGATTTTCGGGTAATCGAATCAGTGTATTCGATGCTGAAAAAGTTGGGCAACGATGGAGTAAATAAATACACATCGAACGGAGTATTTGAATACTCAATTCCCTGTTCTTATTTGAGTGAATAATAAATTGTTCTTGAATTATTTTTAGATAGTAGCAGGAATGTTTTATCGAACTGCAAAGTACTTCGATCTTCTTGGAGTACCGCAATGTTGGCAGGTAGAAATTTTTTTATTTTTCTCCTGAAAATTGAGTAATTCAGTAGCAAAGAGGTAAAACGAAATGTGAAACTTGAGGTTCCTGATGTATTTGAATTTTATAAACACAAACAGAACATTATTTCTAAAAGCCAAACATGAGCTGTCCAAATTTGGAACACTGATTTCTTTACTAATCTTGCAAATAAAAGAACAAGAATTCTCAGAATCATTGAATAAGATCAACTCCGGCAACATTCATCAGACGATCGCATCTTGTTGCCATCAATATTCGCGATAATTTTATTCTAAGAACTTTGTTGAAACCCTAAGCAAAAGCCGCAATCCTGAATTCTGATGAAAATCTAAGCCACCCGTGTAGGGTTCACCAATAGGGAAAAACAGTCAATAATCCGCCATTCACGTATCTCTGGAAACTCCCTTCATATTTTTCTGAAGACTTAATTCAGATTTCTGTGCAGATGTGATTCAGGTTTCTCGGGAGACCTAATTCAGAGATTCTTTTTTCTTATCAAACGTGGATTTGAAGATCATGCAATAACCAGATTGAACTCGCTGGAGATACCTGAATTAGGTTCCCAGACAAACGTGTCCCAAGATACCTTTTCCGAGTAACGTAAATCAGGTTTCCAAAGAGAGTGAATTCAAGGAGTCTACCCTAATTAGACGCAGAAAAAAGGCTATTCTCACGATTTTTTTTGATGGGTTTAAATTAGAAATATTGATATATAAAGTGTTAGACCTAATAAATACACTTCTAGAATACACAAATGAAAAATATTTTATCTTAGTCAGTTTTTGTAGAGAAAAATGGGAGGGAAAAAAGTATCCCAAAAAAAGATGGGTGTTGCGCTGTTGATAAAATCTATGGAATGAATGAACTGAAAAATAAAAAAAATGGTTTTAGATTCAGTAGGTTAATAGCTATAGCGCATACCATACGTATTCTGATTTTCTCAAAAATGACCAAATGGCGGCCATTTTTTGAAAAACCACTAAAAAGCACGATTTTTTCATCGCTTTTTGCAAAAAAAATAGTTTAACTAAAAATTTAAAAAATCGTATGATATGCGCTATAGCTATATTCATGAAGAACATGTGGTGAAATTTTGGTAAGTATCGGTTCAATAGTTTCGGAGATTCTATCAACAAGCCGTCCAAAAACTTCATTTTGAAAAAAACGCGTTTATATTTTTTTTAACCAAAAAATCGTAAAAAAATCTTACCTACATCTAAATCAACGATGCCTGCACCGTGCATTATGCCTTCAGTTTCTTCATAATGCTCATTTTTATCCAAAATAGCCTGCCTTTAGAAAAATCTATTTTCTGAAAAAACTGATTAAAGTAGACCCCTTAAGTGTCAAAACCAATCGATCCAGCTTATTGACAACGCGATTCCTGAATTCTTAAAATACCTTTTTTGGTCCTTCGTTCAGGTATCTTATTTTTCCGTTTTGAGACGTTAGGTCATCTGACGCATAAGATATTCCCAGGAATATTTAATTCGTTCCGTTTTCCAATGTGTTCGAAATTTTGACAGTTCACGCTATTTCAAAATTCAACGGAAATATCCAAATTTTAGTGATAACCTTTCCTAGAGGACTCACGCTACTCTCCGAAGGACTCCACAAAGATTTTTGTATCTCACTTCTATTCCGAGATATTCTCATGAAATTATTCTCCGAATAAAATTGATTCATCTTGTTTCACCTCTTCACTATGGAATTATTCTGTTGTGCTGATTCCTTAATCTGGCAATGATTTTTTCTAGACTGAAAGAGGGGATGGTCTGTCAACAATAGTCAGCTGCCAAGGACTATCAGTGCCATCTTATTTTTATATTGAAGTAGTTTGGTCGCTCGCCACGATGACTGGATCATTAATATTTCTGTATGCTACGTATTTAAGTGGATCAATCTGTGGTGGATTGATAGCTGTTTCGGCATTTTTTTTCAATCACACGGAGTGCACGAGAGTCCAATGGACACCACCATTGAGGGAGAGTTTTGCTTATCCAATTTTACTATTTCAAATGTTCCGGGTCACGATGTTCTTGGATAAATTTCAAGTCGAGCGGCAGAAATTCTCATTAAAAACAATTTTTTGGGATTCTCCATACACAGTATGTATTGTTATTTGTCTTTTATTTTTTTAATCAAAGAATTCGGATGAAAATTCTGATAGAGATGCAGCTAATGCCACATGACCTATCAGCGATAGCGGAAATAATGGAAAATGCGGCAAAATTAACCCTGAAAAAGAAAATTCAAGAATGAATTCCTTAAGGACCAACAGAAAGCCGTTAATTTTTCAAATTTCCAAACGAATTTTTAGTTCAAAATTATCCACACTTTCACGTATTGTCTCTGAACAAATCGTATCCTCCCAGAAATTTTTCTGGAATTTATAATTAAATAATGAAAAACGGAAATTTGGTAAACATCACTTTAAACACTTACTGTATTTTTCCCGTTGATTCAATTCCGAAAAAGCACATGAAATCGAATTTTGACCAATTTTCTTTCATACGTAAGTAGGAACTTATAGCCTACAACGTATCGTTTTTTTATTGTAAATTTTCGAAAAAACAACTGAAGAAAAAACAATTTACGGCTAAAAAAAAGGAATTTAGAGGAAAGGATAGGAATGTCGGAGCGAAACGGGCGTTTGAATTTACTGCTCATCGCGCCAAGCCACGTGATTTGGCGTTAATGGCAAAGGGCCATCAGCTAATCGTTTGGGCGAATGTCTCCAATTTTTTTTCGAAAATTTATAATAAAAAAGCGCTACGTTGTAGGCAATAAATTCCTACTTACGGATGAAAGGGAATTGGTCAAAATTCAATTTCATGTGCTTTTTTGGGAATTGAATCGAAGGGAGAAAGACGGTAAGTGTTTAAAGTGATGTTTACCAAATTTCCGTTTTTCTTTATTTAATTATAAATTCCAGAAAAATTTCTGAGAGGATACAATTTGTTTAGAGACTTTCGGGCTCATAATTTATCGATTAAAAATATTTTCATCTGGTGCCTATTTATTTCGAGCTTTACATAGGAAACGCCGCTAACTTGATTGACCTAAATTGCCTCAAACTGATTGGATTCGTGCTTCGTGTAGATAAGAGAGTCAATATCTGTCAAACTAAGAGCTAAAGAAAATTGAAGGGATTCCTGAAAATGTAAAAAATGATCTTTTGAGTAAATACGAAAAGAAAGGAAGTTCGCTACATCGGGTGTAGTTACTATGATATATGATAATTTAAGATTCTATCTCCCATTTTGCAATATCTCGATCGGATTTTCATGAAAAAATGATAATGACTCATCTTTATTCCAGGATATCATGATAGCAACGAAGGTCTGTCTTCACAGTTGGCAATTTTCCCAGTTCATCTTCTCCATTCAAATAGCAATAATTCTACTCCTTCAGTGGGCCAAAATAATTCCACGCTATGTAACACTAGAATTACTATTTCTCCATTTAATGGCGATAACCTTGACGATTCCTCAAGGACCCTTGGCAGTTTCCTCGCTCTATTCATGTCTGGTTATCGGTGCTACATACATTAATTTAATGAATGCTCATATGGAGGGCTTATGGAATCGCCATCTGTTACTATTTTCCGATGTAATTGGTACAATTGGTTCCGCCCAATTCATTAGATCATCAATCATCAATTTCGATGATTACAATCACGTTTATGATCTTCTAACATCAAAAATATCAAATTCTAAAAATTTTCACACAATGCTATACACTTGTTCTCCAGAATTTGATTTTTTACAGTACGAAACATATGAGATTATTGTCAAAACATTCCTCTTACCGACCGCCATATTGGCGGGATTTTTGGCGCTTTATTATTGGTACAGAAATCTAAAAATTCGGGGATTCCCGGATTGCATTGAGCCTGGTGTTGCTTACAATGGCCTGCAGACTGGTGCATTTATTGTTATGGCATTTTTAGTCATGAGATTAAAATTATTCATGACGCCACATTTGTGCATTATTGCTGGTATGGTATTTAGCCGTAAATACTTCGGGATTATTGGAATAAAACGAGAGCACATTAGGCTGACAATTTTCGTCGCTCTGCTAGCAATTATGATGTATCATGGGGCACAACGGGTACAAGAGGAGCGACAATTTTATGGTAAGTTGGAGTTAATGAATACGCCAAGTGATGATACAAGATGGGATGGGGTAAAATGGACGCTTGTTGGAAATCGTAGGAAATTGCGATGGTCAAGGAGGTCATTTGGTTAGACAAGTTCATAATTTCTTTTTGCAAAAAGATATTCACTCAATAAATTTTTGAATCATCGTATTTGAATTTATTATTGATATCTGCTCTTGTAAAGGAGAAAAGATTCTTCAAGATTCGAATGAAACTCGTCAAATTCGGTTGTAACCAATGGAAAGCCGTGTTTTGAGATATTTCGATATAATCCATATCCTTCATATGCATATCGCTTCGCGTGTAATCGATCTCATTCTATTTTAAAATTTTTCTTCCACAGCTTATTCATAATTTGGTTGGTTACTAATTTTTCTTCGTCGTTGTCATTGCAATTGTGTGTTTTTCATTTTGTTATGTAACGATTTCTCATTCATTCGCATGAATTAAAAATTGCTCTCCTGATCTAGGAATAAGAATTAAGAGAGAGATGATATTTTTTGACGTGATAATGTTGAGGGCACTTCAGAATTTTGATGGTTCCAGCAGAATGTTTGGGAACTTTGGGGCGGAAGATGATATAATATATTCCTAGCCGGACTGATAATTTTCTAATGCAATTTTGTTCAAAAACCTGTAAAGTTTTGATTATTTTGATTATTATTGACCCAAAATCCATTGTATTATAGCATTTCACAGATTATATTTAGCTGGTCTAGAATAGAATTTTCACAATTTTGGAAGTGACACTCTGAAAAAAATATACTAATGGCGAGTATACGTTGTAGCTAGTATATTGAAAAAACTGGTGTCAAGTCAATTTTTATACTTGCCGCAAGTATAAAATAGTCTCCTCGAGAATATATCTGCTTGGTCCGCGATATACTAGCCACTAGTATGAAATATACACTCGTATTCACATTATACTCACCACTAGTATTTTTATACTCCTCATGAGTATACTACTGTTCAGTATGAATTTATACTTGTCAGAAGTAGATTTTGTTTAGAGTGTAATAAACTTCATTTGTAGAGTGCAATATTTTCAAAAAAAATTGAGAGATCGCGCATGGTTTATAGAAAATTTTGAATGTGTTGCCACTCTACTAATATTTATCGATAACTTCTGCATTTCAGACAAAAGAATCTTCAGTTGAGTGTCCGTTTTACCCCGTTTTCCCGCGATACTATCCGTATTCAATTTTTTTTCTCTGTGACACTGCAGAGTTTCCCGACAAACAGGTCCAATCGTATTTTTGATTCTTCTATATTCCAGGAGAGTACAGTAACATAGAACAAGAGCAGCTTTTCGATTGGATCAATTCAAATACACCCAAGAATGCAGCATTTGCTGGCAAAATGTCTGTGATGGCCAACCTTTTGTTGTCAACTGGAAGGCCAATTGTCAATAATCCATACTACGAAAGTACAGATATGAGGTAAATACTTAAATAAAATTCTACGAATAAATTATGTGAAAATAAATTTTTTCTAATGACAAAGAACGTTTAGTATTACAAATGATGAACCGATATGGATCGATGATCTATAATCAATAAAATAGCAGTCTTTGTGTTGCTGTACTTTGCGTCGCGAGAATTTCTACAGAATTTCTCAATAATTCAATCATTGTGATTGTTGTCGCGTGAAAGTCCGAGAAAAAATTTGATGGTAACATCGAAGAGACCATTTCCGGAAATTTGTGGAACTTTCATTCATTATGTAAGTGATCATTTGCGTCATAAGTCTGTGTATTTTTCTTTATCTAACATTGATACCGCCTTCCATAATCTGATCTGCTTTGCTAAATTTTTAAAACATCGAAGCTCAATGTATTATCAGGGACTTCCATTATTAGCCACCGTTTTCTTTAATTGTATTCTGAACACGAATTTTTTTTTTACAATTTTCTGAATTTTCTCAGAATTGTTTATCACACCGTTTACGAGATATTAATGATCAAACTCTTGGGGTAAACCATCTGAAACTTTAGAAGAATATCTAATGAAATAAATGAATGGCCTCATCGGTCGAGCTGCATTGTTGAATTTTTTTTTTAATTTTTTATACCCTACGTTTCGGTATCCTTTCCGAGACTCATATATCTGGGTATATTCAAGCCTCCCCTGTTGTACATCAGAGTAGAAATCAGGGTAAGCTTGCTTTACCGGGTAAGCGGAAGGCTAAACAGTCGAGAAGCGACTCAATTCAGTCACGAAATTTCGACTCGGGCATCTTCATGAAACATAGGAGATAGTGGGGCAAAATGAGACGTGGAAAAAACTAGAATAATAACATAGTATGGGATATAGTACCGAAAAAATTCCATTTTCTTCGACAGTTTTAATGTTTTTGGAATAAAATTTTAACGCAATGAAAACTCTATTCGATATTTACAGGGAGAGAACGTTAAAAGTTTACGAGATTTATAGCAGAAAAGACGCAGCAGCTGTATACGAAACACTCAGAAAAATGCAGGTCGATTACTTAGTACTCGATGAAGGCAACTGTTACGGCCTTGGAGCTGGGTAAGAATTATTTCAAATTGAATTCCACAGTAATTAATTCTTATGACCGTTATTTCTTCGTTCATTCATTGATTATGGCCATCGTCTATCGACGCGGCTTTGAAGAAAAAAGAAAAATCTACTTCGTCAAGTTGATCCCAACGTTTCTGGGGATACTCATTTATTACTGTTGCTGTCGTCAATGACTACAAAGAGAGCAACATAATCATCAATGAGGACAACAGCAATAACCGAGTATCCTCTGAAAAGCGTTCCGGATAGGAACCGAAACGTTGATATCAACTTGATGAAGTAGATTTTGGTTCATTTATTTGAACCTGTATCAACCGAAGATGGCCATAATCAATGAATAAATTCAAATTGAATCCTTATTTAACGAAAAAGTAATTCAATGGAGAGGAAACCGAATGGAAAAAGATATTGTTTGTCTTCAAATGTTTTAACAATGTGCTTCCGAATGGGAGGAAATTCACGGAACTTGCAGCTTTATTCCTAAAATCATTCATCAACAAAAATGTTTTGCACTTTTGTGTATTCGATTTTCTGAATAATTGATCGCATGTATTCTATCAATCGATAATCGAATGTTCGAATTCACTCATTCCCACTTTTCGATACACGGGGGCTGAAAATTTTCGAGGGCACTGACGCAACAAAAAAAAATCTAGTAGGCGTTGAACAATCAATTTTCGAGAACTCATTAAAATGAAGATAAGGGACGAATTAATCATGGAAATACGATCAAAATTCGCATGCGTTCAACTAATATGAGTCTCAATATAAAGTCGTCTATCTGCAATGGTAAGAATCAAAACAAATTCTGGGGACTTTAACTTTGCTGCGTACTTCCACCAAACGATGGTATGAAAAATAAATAAAATACTATTTTACGGGTGCGTTGTTTTACGTTTACATGTATTGCGGTTACACCTTTGAGGGTAGTGCTACAATCGATATGAATGCGCGACTAACGTTCGCGTCCATTGTAGCAATACACCACAATTCACGACCGCAAGGTAGTCAACAGCGCTTCGGTGAGCCAAACAACGTTTCATGGAGTTACAATTCAGTGTATATATGAAATGTGAGCGAGAAAGAGAAGAATATGTTTTATTCCTTGCGTGCTCGCTACCCTTTTCCATTCTTCACCAAATAGTACATCAACGAATGTCCACTAGAGAGAAACGTCATATTCACGATTGTGAATGGTCTCAAATCTCAGCACGCCGCGCAACATACCTAAAATTCCTACAAGCTGGAATAAGGAATGAAAAAGCAAATGTAAGTTATTTTGAAGGTATCCCGTATCACGGGATACTTTCCAGTATCACGATTTTCTTCCAATTGTCTCTCATTAGACTTGTGTCGAGTTACGGTGCACTGCATTTGCTTCCACTGAAGCATCACCCTCAGGATAGTGTTACAGTGGACGTGAATTTAATGAAGCATCATGTAGCGCGAGAGAGAACAGTTTTCAATTCCGGTTTTATTCATTCGTTGGATATTATCGTTATAAAGTTAAACAAAAGCAATCGTCGGCGTTTGCGTAGGGTATGAGCTGTGCATGACGAATCCACGCGTACATTTGCAGCACTATCCTTCAATAGTGAAAAAATTCCATGGCACTAGAATAGGCCGTGATTTCATGCCTCGATTACAATGGAGGCCTGAATTACTCTGCCTCGATTTTGCCTCGAAATTTGCCTGGATTCCTGCTTTGAATGAGCGCGCGCACTTCTCACAGTGCATCGACGGTCTAGGTTAGAAAGCTCTGTCGAATGACAGATGTAATAATTAAATCACTTATTTTCAATTTTCATGCGTTTGTTTAATTCAAAATCTTACGATCATTCAAGAAAATCGTCAAATAAATATAGATATATCGTGTACGGGGCTTATGTTAATATTCCTTGTGTTTTATTTCTTGTGATTTGGGTAGAATTTCAAATATATTGTATTTTGTCGGTTTTAATATTTTTTTGCCATTGATTCTGCTTCAATAATCACAAAATTCTCTCAACTGTTTGGAAATCTTTATTTCTTGATATATATTTTTTCTCACATGAATTTATAAAAATTCGTGGATTATAATGGATGAAATATAAGCAGATGAATAAAAAAATAAAAAACGTGTTCTCTATTTTTTCATTTTACACCTTTTGCCATTTAACTCTCCAACAATTAAAAAAAAACAGAATTGAAAAAAAACAAATTTGTTAATTGAAAATCTAGAATTCCATTTCTAGAACCGCTGGATATTAAATCGAGGCCCTCGGTTTCTGCCTTGAGATCAAGTGGCAGCACTATATTTCTAGCTCTCTCTGTTATTCAGATGCAGAATATTCTTGGCAGTGTCTCAAAAACATTTTCTTCAATGAAAGAATTTTCCTTGAACTTGTTATTTGTTGACTGAAAAGAGAAAATCCTTAAATTTTGATTTATTCTTTATTCAACTGAAACAATTGAATGTATTGTTGATCCAAATAATTATTGTATTTTCCAAGCAAAATAAATCTATTGGGCATCTATAACCAACATGGATCGAAGAATTTCAAAAACATTTACGAAGAACTGATTTTTGATAAGTGAATGGTATCTGAGAAAGCATTGATTAGATATTGTTCAGAGGAAGCTTAAAATTTAGAGTTTGTTCAGGGGAGAACGTTCGGAATAATTAAAGATTTTTATACTAGATGCTTCTGCTGTAATTAACACTTCCGTGTACACATGTATGGAAATTTCTATAAGAAAATCGTTATAGAAACTATTTCATAAAAGATTGGAACCATTCTTATGAGAAATTTGTAATAATTTCTGACAAAAAAATTTATCAACTTTCTATTCATAAGAAATGGATGTATAAGAGAATTTGTTATAAACAAGTTTCATTATTTTCACAAGTTTTTTCTTCAAATGAGAGTTCGTTGATGAAT
>JABSMS010070417.1:0-20231 GCA_018902275.1 Aleiodes sp. PSUC_FEM 10030003
GATGAATGGATTCTGTGGTTGAGTAATCTTGTGGGGGGATTATGCAGAAGCGATTGTATGTAACAATGAGAGTTTCTTGGAATTTATTTAATGGGTTTAATGGTAGAATCATTTGTCATCGAGGGTGTTTCATCAATTGGGGCTTTCGATTCATTGTTGTGTACCAAAATGAAATAATACTTTAACCGTTAAAGTTTAACGACTTGAACAATTGGAACTTCAGATGAACTAACGCCCATTCCCGCACAGTGTGCGGTAAAATACATTATTCAACACTATAGTAAAGCGAGAGTGCGATAAAACCTCTATTTCCTCACAGTATTAAGTAAAATAGTAGACAATACTCAAGAAAAAATACATTTACAACGATTCTGCCTCTCTATACATACGGTAAACGCTGTTTTACGCACAGTGTGCAATAAAATGGTACGGGATATTATTTTCCGTATGAATTGACAGATAATTTTTATCGAGAACTTGAATTTTTCATTGGAATAAACCTTTTATTGCGGCAACTGCATTAGAGTTGCTTACTTGAATTTTATCGGGAAATTTTAATGTAACTTCCCACAATAATGAAATTCTCTCGTCCACTCTGAGATATTCACAAACGTATCGAACACATTCTTTTCCAATTGCGAGAATTCTCCATTTCTGGATTTTACAACTTTACTTTATCTCATTAAATAAAAATAGTTATTATAGTAAAAGATAGAGGAGAGTCGCGGGCCGTGACTAGACTTTGTAATGTTTTAAAATACAAGAGAAATACCCAACCCTGGGTATATTCGTATTTACGTGACACGCCCGACGGCCTTGTCCGATTGTCAACGGTTGACTGACACGCTGATGCACTATAAAGTCCCCCTTTCTCAATTCCATTCGATCGAAATCACCCAATATATACTTGAGAATATAATCTTCTACGTGCCCCGAGGATTTTCCATGAGTTACATACGTGTGAATGACCTTAGACAAAACAGTGCTGACGAGGAATTGCGAGAAAAATAAACGAGAGTCAGTGGTCTCGTGGAAAAAATAGTAAAACACCAAAACGCGAATAAAAAAAGGTATAAAAAAATTGAACAAAAACGAGAAAAGAAATACATTTTGGATCTTTAGATCTTGAGTAGCCGAGGACACACAAGTTCGACTTCTGTGGAGTCTTGCCGCACTTCTTGGTGCTGAGACAATGACGAAGTACCTATGCGACGTTTTTCAAGGTCAGATTCCAGCACGTTTGTCTTTTAACGAAAGAATAAGTCTAAAAAAAATGAGAAATAAAGATCAAATAAATTGGGAAAAAAATGAATAAATAAATGCTGCAAAGTATCACAAAAGTTCTCTTCGTGAGGGTGTTATAATTGGAAAAGGTCGTGGCAGTGCAAATTGTCTTATCCAGTCCATGGGATCGTGAATTGGCGGTGGTGGAGAAGAGGGAGAATTATTCCAAGTGTTGGGTGGACTTCTCCCCCTCGTTATTATGAGAATACGAAGTAGAAACGATTGAGATTCGAGATGTTCGTTTCACATGTGAGTGAGACAGAATGTGGGATTCGCGAAGCCTCACGTTTGAGACATACAGAATGAGAGAAAGAGAGAGAGGGAAAAAGGAATAAATGTGAAACACAATGGCGACGAGTTTTGTGCTCGACTGGGACTGCGACAGGACAAGGTCACGTCACACACGCCGGGGCCCTTTTACGATGAAAACTCGGTCCCAATGTTGAACGACTAGCCATCTACTGCATAATCCAGTCTTAATTTTTTTTTTGCACGTGAATTTCATTTTTTCATTCGTTCACTCTCTCTTTTTCTGTGAATTTTTTTTTAAACGATTTTTTCGTCTTTTTTACTTCACACATTCTCCATTCTTCTCTCTGTTTGCTTCACCTGCGTCTTCTCACGCCAGAGAGTATATACCCTCGTTCCATTCATACCTGAAAGGACCCTATGAAGATGTTCTTTCATCCCTCGTCTTTTGCTTGTTCGCGAAACACTCAGCAGAGGCGTGATCCTCCCGGGTGAACGCCAGACGCCTGAATATTTATATTAAGACCCCCCCTTTCACCTCCCTTCTACTACTCATCTCCCACTCTTTGCTCGGGCTCTTTTCGGGGCTCTCCTTATTTTTATTTGGTTTAATTTTACCGTGGCAGTGTATTCATGAAGTGAAATTCAAGGACAGGAAGAGAAAAATAAAGATTAAGAAATCAAATGTTTTGAGTGGAATTTTATTCGCGTGATTTCAAATCACAATGTTGAATTTATTTTTACTTGATGAATTATGCTTTGACAAACCTGTGCTTGAATTATCATATGCGGATTGAATAGATAATTTCTTTCATCCATTAACAAAGAGTGGGAAGTTGAGAATTATCACGCAAACAGAGATATCGAATGGTTTTTGTGAACTATTTAAGTCTAATAGTCATGAAAGAGTGCAAAGCTTGGTAATGAAAGAGGAAAACTTTTTATTCTCACAATACACAGAAAACCATTTTAATTATTAAAAATTACCAGAGCCACAAAATTTTTGAGGAATCCAAATTCGGAAGAAAATAGGAAGAATTCACAAGCAGGGTTTGAACTCCGACCCTCAAATTGTCGGTGTGATGCTCTACCAACTTTTTTTTCTCAATCCTTACGTACATTCTCCCGTGGAATTACTTATAACATATCAATTACATTTATTTTTCCATCCCACCAAATGAGCTTCAATAAAGAAGTCTTCAAAGACAATAAAAAACGGCGAAATTTTTTTTATCCTCCAAAACGGAAACAAAAATAAAGTAGAAATATTAAAAATCATCTTTCACTCCGGCTTGTTTAAATATTTTTTTATTCCCCTCGGTTTTATATAAACTAGAATGTAAATGTGAAGAAGACCACATAAAGTTGAAATAAATCGAATATTTGAGACAGAATTGAATTTTGCCGAGGGAATTTAATTTATAATATTTGGAATGTTTTAAATTAGAATGAAAAATTAATACAACAGTGATTGGTGATGGAGACCCGTTATATCTAAAGAAGCATGGGCGGGTGAATGGGTAACCTCCTGTGGCGCCGAGGTCGGGTTTGTACTTTGAGTGTCAACTCACGAGTTAATAAATGGTTATTAATGCGTTTCGAGTGCCAGTTGATTGCGAGAATAGGCGACTAATCACGTGAAACTATTTCCAAGTCCGCTTTTTTCTCTCGTTTCTTCCGTTCTATGTTGGTTTTGTTTTACATGAAAACATGGTTAAGTCATTCTTAATTGCTCAAGCCTGAGTAATTGCTCGTGAGAGTAGTGTACACTCATGAATATTGCTTTGATAAATCACCGAAAAATTAATTAAGATGATCTAATTGCGGAGTCTGACAAATTTTCAATCAGCGCTGCAATAAATATATTTTTTTTACGCTACACTTGAGAAACGATGAAAAACATTCACATTTTCAAGGACAATTAGAAATTTTACGTAATTTTTTTTTGATTATTCATTAATTAATGAATTTTTGAAAATTTCCGGGGTGACGAAATTTTTATGAAAAAATTTGGAGAATGTGAGAAATTGAAATTTCGATAAATTTTTTGGAAAGAATTGGAAATTTGTTGATTTTCAGAAAATGAAAAAATTGTATTTTTTGAATATTTTAATTTTTCGAAAAATCTGAAATTTTTACTTTTTTCATAATACACAAAAGTTTGATTTTTTGAAAATTTTCAAGGTGAAAAAATTTCTAAAAAAAATGTGCAGAACGTAAAAATTGAAATTTCGAAAAAATTTGAAAAAAAAAATTGCAATTTTTTTCGCGAAATAAAAAAATTGTATTTTTTGAATATTTTGATTTTCCGAAAAATCCAAAATTTTCACAATTTCTAAAAGTTTGATTTTTCAAAGAATTTTCACAATTTTTTCCCTTTATGAATTTTCGAAAATGTTCTCTTTTAAAAATTCCAAAAATTGTTATTATTTTTCAAAATTACAAAACGTTTGATTTTTTTTAATTTCAAAAAATTTATTTTTCCCGTTTTCAAAATTTTCATTTTTCATAATCGTAAAAAAAATTACCAAATTTCCAATTTCAAGTCCCAAACACTTCAATAATTTCATTATTACCAAATTTCCCGAAACCCCCTGAATAAAACTCGTTTCCCTCCTAAAAAAAATCCTTCAAATTAATTTCCAAGATTCCGAAGGACTTAACAATTAATAATTTCGTTCTCCCCACCAGCCTAGTGGAAATGGAAATTCGAGTAAGACTTCAATAGCATTCTCTGGCACGTTCCTCAATTCAAAGTGATGTATTAACGACTTAGCGCGGCATGCATTCACTCCCGTGTATTATAAATACCCACACATATACAATTGCCGCTTTAATTTACCCGAGTCCCAAGTTGTTATTTCTCGAAATAATCATCTCGTTTTCGCTCGTCACGCATTACAACAGCGTATCGAAAGAATTGCCCATTATTTCCCCACATTTTTACGTCAAATATTAATTTATTATTAATATTAAAAGCATTTTTTTTCTCCTCGAAAAACTCGACACTCGAATCACTATAATTTTCCCATTCTTTTTCAATGTTTTTTGATAAGCTAAAAAAATCAAAAAAACATATTGCGGTTGGAGCTTTTATTTATCCACGAAATACTCATAAATCTCGAGGCTTGTTACGACACATTGGACCGCATCGGGGCGCCGTAGCACCTGCATATGTGTACGTTCATGCCATGAAGCAATAATGCCACATCGGTAAATCATTTGAGGGAGGTTTTTAACGTAGGGAAGTAAAAAAAAACAGACAATTCCGCAAAAAAATAAATATACTGATTTTTAAGAATTTTTTTTCACTCTATATATCTTTAACTTTGAGTCAAATAACGTGTAAACATTTTTATAAATAACCCATGTGCTTGTGATATGTGATCGTAACACGATAACAAGTGTTTTTATACGTTAAATTAAAATTAAATACATGCATGCAATAGAAATATATTTTTTCTTGAGCTTCAACAATTTTTTTCTCCGTATTAATTACCGCTTTGTTCGACAAAGTATTTTACTTCATTATTTTTAATCGAATAGAAATTCCAGGCAATTTCAATTTATAATTTATTCACATATTAATTATTGTATTGAGGCAACAAAAATTTCCCACATCGAATAATTTTTTGTTTCCTCATTTATCTCAATTTAATATTTCAATGAGCTTTGAAAAAAATATTTTGCAAATTTTCGCTTTTTAATGAATCGTCGGTACTTAATGATGACACAAGTTTATAAATTTCAAACGATTTTTTTCGTGACACTCCGCAATATTTCATCATCCGAAATTATTTTCATTAGATCCTATTAGTTTTTTTTATTATATAAACATTATAATTACGTTTGGAAAAAAAACGGTTCCGAAAAACCGTTGAAAATTTTTTTGGTTCTCACGTTCTTGGTAATATCATACTTTCAATTCTTTTTGCATAAATATATGAAGATGAACGGAGAGAAGTCTAGAGATTTAAATGAAAATAAGAAAAGTTTTTTGGCGTTTAAAAAATATTATTCCTTTTATCTCGTTTTGTTAATTTCTTTTGATGTACGATTTTATTCGACGATTACGGCGACTTTGATGCCTCTCAAAATCGCTCGAAGGAGAGATCCATAATGGTGGCTTGATTTTTCGGGTAGAGTGAGGAAGGGTACCTCGGGGGCAAGAAAGAAAGGAAAAGAGAGATTTCTTGACGTGAGCCAGAGCAAAGAGAGTAGCCCTCCAAAGGGAATGGCTCATTCTCTTTACTCCCTCTCCTCGCTCTTTCCCAACTGCTTTTTTACCCCTTTTTTTCTAAATAAACGTACAACGTCTCTGAGGCTCCATGACCAGAGTTTTAATTTATTGAACCTTTGTTAATTTGAATATTTTGATTTATAGTATTGTTACGACTCCCGGTGAAGAACCTCGTGGCTTCTTTTATTTTTCGTGGCCACTCAAGACTATCAAGTCGGCAATGTGCATCACAAAAGTTCTACCATTAAATAAATCATGTTTAATCAAACTTTAAGAGCATGAAAATAAATGAATGATGAAAAAAAAGTTGTGCTACACTAGTTAAAAAATTCCGCGGCACTAGAATAGGTCACGATTTCATATCTCGATTACAATCGACTTCTTCCTTGATTCGCCATGTTAGACGACCATGAGAGGGCGTTCTTCTCGGTGAAAAATGGCCGACATTAAGGGATTTGAAAATCGCGGGAAAATTACCGAATCTTTTCAATTAATTAGAAATCAACCTACAAATTCCCGTTTTTTTCTGTTTTATCGATCGTACCCTGCGATAGTTCGTCACTCCGAAGAAACCCATTTTCCCGCCAAATTCGCGTTTGAAACAGAAAATCGCAGGGAACTCAAAGCAACGATTTCGGAAATTATTTTAATTCCAATAATAAATTATTTGAAGTAATTTAAAAGATTCTATTTCAAATTTTCCGCCATTTTCATTGACCTTCAGCTAAATCCTTTCTCATATGCTCAAACTTCTCGCCTTTCCCTCAGGGAATTTCCTTTCCCCCAATGAATAGATACAACGATAAATAATTCTCGAAAAAACCAAAATAATTCCGTTGATAAATGAATAATCCTTAAAACTCAATGAAAGTTTATATCCGCGTGTGGTCGTCGAGATTAATCGTTCCTGAATTTGTCATACTCTGTACACGCACAAAGGATCCAAAAGATATATACATGTACACTACCAGTGGAACGTGTTGCAAGAGGATCCTTTGTGCGTCCTTGAATTCCGTGGAATGACGTATGATCGCTACGTGCCTCGCACACTCCCATTCTTATTCCTCGGACTCGTGCCCTCGAGGCCTCATATTGGGTCAAAAGAAAAATCCCAAACAAATAAAAAAAAATGCGCAACATCATATAAATAAGTTTGAGATAAGCTTGAACAAGCAAATAAAATTATTATTCTTTTATTTACAATTCAGGCTCACCACCACTGACAAGCTCAGGTGTTCTTAAAGTTATCGTGCTCGATGTGAATGATCACAATCCTGAATTTTCAAGAACGGATTACAAAGCTGAGGTAGTTGAGAATCTACCAGCAGGTACTTGGGTCTCTCAGCCAAGCGCTACGGATAAAGATGATGGATTTAATGCAATTATTAGGTAATTCAATGATTGAGAATAAACAATTAAATTCCCCAACAAATTTTCCACACTAACATTCCACAAAGAGCTTCACCAAATAAACGAGTAGATGATAAAACCTTCTTCTTTATTTGTATAGATACAGCCTGTTGGGTGAGAATGCCGATAGTTTTTCAGTAAATCAAGAGACCGGAGAGGTTGTAACTCTGGTTTCCTTAGACCGTGAACAAAGCCCAGTATACCACCTAACTCTGGTAGCGCAAGACTCTTCACCAACTCAGCCTCGTGCAGCAGCAGTAAACCTCACAATCACAGTAAAAGACATAAACGACAACGCACCACGATTCTCGAGTCCCCGATACACCGCCTACGTACCTGATTCCACTGAAACCGGGGACTTTGTCTTCGGTGCTAAAGCAATAGACGATGACGAAGGTGAAAACTCACGTATTATTTATCACTTACAAGGAGGAGATGCCAAGCAATTCATCATAGATCCATACAACGGAGTAATCCGAGCAGCCCAGGATTTATCAAACGGCAAAACAACTTACCAGCTGCAAGTTAAAGCATCGGATTCTGGTGGTGAGCCGCAGAGTGTCACTGCGGATCTCGTTATTCATCTTTGGGAACGTCAGCTATTTCCAAGCTTCGTATCATCCATCAACACGAGATTCTTACTTCCTGAAGACATACCGGAGGGAAGAATCATCACTACGCTGAGTGCAACTACCCCGAAGATTGGAGCTGCTAGTAATTTGGTTTTTGGAATGGCCGGAGGAAATATCGGAGATGCCCTCAAAATTGATTCAAATTCTGGTGATGTTCTAGTCGCTTCTGGATTCAACTTTGAGACGGAACCTTATTACGAAGCTTGGGTGGAAGTCAGGGACTCTGATACACCCTCGTTGAGAAGTGTTGTCCAGCTTATGATTAATGTCACTGATGCCAATGACAATCCCCCTGTGATGGACGCTCCAGTTTACAATGCAACCGTTATTGAAGAAGAGTATCCACCTCTTTACGTCACTAGGATCTCAGCGAGAGATGCAGACTCTGGGCAAAATGGCGAGGTAACTTATTATCTTGTTAATGACTTTGATGAATCCTTCATAATCGACGAGTACTCTGGTGAAATCAGTACGAATTCAAAGTTAGATCGTGAGGAAATGAATTCCTACGAACTTATTGTTGAAGCGAGGGATCAGGGAGAACCGCAGTTGTCGGGCACAGCCACGGTTTTGATAACAGTTCTCGATAAAAATGATAATCCCCCGCGTTTCACAAGGCTCTTCAGCGTTAACGTCACGGAAAACGCTGAGATCGGATCCATAGTAATTAAAATAACGAGCAGTGATCAAGACACTGGACAAAACGCCAATGTGACTTACAGTTTCACTGAGAATCCCGGTGAGAAATTCTCAATCGATTCATTTACTGGCAACGTCTACGTCATTGGATATTTAGATAGAGAAGAGCAGGATGAGTATTTACTGAAAGTTGGAGCAGCTGATGGGGCTTGGGGCGCAGAGACGACCCTAACAATCACCATCCAGGATCAGAACGACAATGCCCCAGAATTTTCGGAGAATTCGTATCATTTCCACTTTCCAGAGATGCAGATGAGAATGGCCCAGGTTGGTCAAGTTATTGCGACGGACAAAGACAAGCAGGGACCGAATTCCGTGATTTCTTACAGTCTCCTCCAACCGTCAGATCTATTCTCAGTTGATCCAGCAACTGGAGACATCTACAGTAAGAGAACAATCAAATACAAACGCACGCACAGACCATCATCTCCTGAAAATCTTTACTCATTAACGATAATCGCAAGTGACAACGGCAGGCCACCATTGTCATCGAGAGCAACTGTCCTAATAAGCATCGTAGATGCCAACAACATCGCTCCAAAATTCGAAGAGACTTTCTACTTATCCCCCGTTCCTGAAGGTCTCGGAATCGGCAAGAGAATCGTCAAGTTATCGGCCAAGGACGAGTCAGATTTCGGAGTCAACGCTGAGATCTCATACAGTCTCTCTTCAGGTAACGCAACAGAATTCTTCGCAGTCGATCCTACTTCCGGTTGGGTCTTCGTTTCGAAGAGCATCAAAGGCATTTCAATAGGTTCCACCTTCGTGGCGAAAGCGCAGGCCGTTGATCGAGGTGTTCCACCTCAAAAAGATCAGGTTCCTTTGATTCTGATAATCACCGGAGAGAATCGACACGCTCCAACATTCGCCGCTGTTTCTTACCAAGTTCATGTACCTGAAAATGAACCCGTCAACACAACGATCTTAACGGTCAACGCTATGGACAGAGACGATGGTCCTAACGGCATGATCAGATACAAAATATCGTCGAACAGCGAGAGAAAGGAATTCTCAGTAAATCCCATTACCGGAGCAATTATGATCTTAGAAGCTTTGGATTACGACACTATCCAAGAATATCGTTTGAACATCACCGCGACGGATTTGGGTTTCGGGGCCAAAACAGCAGTAGCAACTCTGACAGTCAACGTTTCCGACATAAACGACAATTCCCCAACATTCAATCAAAGCATCTACGAAGCTTATCTTCCAGAAAACTCAAAACCAAACAGTTTCGTCTACAAGCTCACAGCTAAAGACATTGATTCTCCAAAGTATGCAGTGATTCAGTACAAAATAATTGGCGGTAGTGGAAAAGAACACTTTCAAATCCAACCGGATACCGGTGTAATCACTTCAAAAATAAGTTTTGATTACGAAGAAGCTAACGATTATACTTTGGACATTGTAGCTGCAAATCCCGATTCAAATCCACAAATGGTCGGCTTCACAACAGTTAAAGTACATATTACAGGGGTCAATGAGTTCTATCCAAAGTTCATACAACCAGTATTTCATTTGGATGTTTCGGAGAGTGCAATTGTTGGTACATCAGTTGGTTTAGTTCAGGCTACCGATCAGGATTCCGGGGATGATGGAAGAGTGTATTATCTGTTCGTGGGATCATCGAATGATCGGGGCTTCTCAATTGGACCGGAGACTGGAATTATTTCAGTATCACGGAGACTCGATAGGGAAACGCAGAACAGAGCTATACTAACTGTTATGGCGAAGAACGCAGGTGGAATTAGGGGCAATGATACGGATGAAGCGCAGGTTATTATTTCGATTCAGGACGGCAACGATCCACCGGAATTCCTTCAGAATAATTATGAAACAACGGTCTCGGAAGGCGCCAATCTTGGGACGAGGGTCTTGACTGTTAGGGCTGTTGATAAAGACGTTAGGCCGCAGAATAATCAGTTCTCGTATTCGATTATTGGGGGCAATGTTGGCCAAGCGTTTAAGGTGGATCCGCAGAATGGCGATGTGGAAACCGCCAAAGTCCTCGATCGAGAAACTGTGTCTTCTTATCAACTCATTATTGGCGCTATTGATACCGGCTCGCCGCCGCAAACTGGAACTGCTACTGTCAGGATCGAACTGCTTGATGTCAATGATAATGGACCGACTTTCGATCCACCGGAAATTGTCGGGCACGTGAGGGAGAATGAACCTGCTGGTACTAACATCATGACGCTGAGTGCTACCGATTCGGATCTACCACCGAATGGAGCGCCTTTTACTTATAGGCTTGTAGGGGGTCGCCAAGCTGATGTTGTTACGCTTGATAAACATTCGGGGATTTTGAAGACTACGAGGAGCTTGGATAGGGAAGTCATGCCGCAGCTGGATCTTTTGGTGAGAAAATTTTTGAAGTTATTTGAAATTAATTGTTGAAGTTAGGGAAAATTTGGGATTGAAATTATGTTGAATGATGGAATTTGAGGAATTAATTTGAGAAAGGAATTTTTTTTAAGTACATTTGTCTGAAGTAAAATTGAATTTTTGGTTTCTTTGGAAAATTTATTCTTTTAGTTCTATCAGAAAACCAAATTTTCTTCGATTAATGAATTGAAATTGATTATTGAACAATGAAGGAAAAATTGTGTTGAAAAATGAGATTCAAAAAATTCATTTTTTAAATGAACTTTTCTACATATTGAATTTTTATCCTTCTCAAAAAATCCAATTTCCGTAGATTTAGAAAAAAAATCGTTTTTTGGTAAAAAAAAAATGGATAAAAAAAATCCTGTTTCTGCAAAAAATCAATATTTTTTTTTAAGAATTGAATTTTTGTTCTTAAATCCTTCGATTTCGGCGCAAAAATTTGAATATCTACTGAATATATATTTGTATCTATTGTTCACAATATCGTAAATTTCTCCCCCCAAAAAATAATCCTTTACTTCTAAAAATATCCCTAAAAATTTAATACCCCTTCCCAAATATCAAGAATTCACATTAATAAATAAATTGATATTCACGAAAATATATTGCAAAGTGGATAATTACAGTCATCCTTCCATTCCACTTCATTACACATAATTTATTCATTTTTTTTATTTCATCCAATAATTGCTCATGCATTTTTCTCTATAAAAAAATTCTTTCTTAATTCATCTCTTATTTATGATTATCAATAAAACCTGAATAATAAAAAAAAATTACGTTACAATTTACAGATCGAAGTTGAGGACTCTGGAATACCGAAGATGAAGAGCGAGCACACTGTCACGGTTATAGTACTAGATGAAAATGACAGTCCATCAATGCCACGTTCAGTTCACATTATTGTTTACTCATTGAATGGTGAAAGACCCATGGGAAAAATAGCTGATGTCCATCCAAACGATCCTGATACCACCGGCGACTACACATGCAAAATACTCCAGGGCTCGAATCCCGGTGTACTTGGTATACCGATCGGTTGCGATTTACATACCAGTAAAATTACCCCCGGTACGTAAAAGAGAAGAAAAGGATACTCGAGAGAGGATGAAGAGGGGGGGGGGGGATAGCCCCCAAACTCGAAAGTTCATAAATTAGTGTGTTGCCTCGGTAACTCTGTCTTTCTCTTTTTCTTTCTCTCTTTGTCTTTTTCCTTCTCTCTCAGACACTGCGTCTGAATAATTCATGGGTTTGGAAATAAAAAAGAAAAAAATTGAGGAAGATGTAAATGAAAAAGAGATGAAGAAGAATTGAAGGCAAAATGTGTACGCGGAGCTAAAATTTCTTCCATTGCGATAATTATTTTTTCGGGACCACTTTTATTGGTGATGGGGCAGTCGATGATGAATGTTTTGATGTTTGGATTCGATGAGTTTCTGCGAATGGAACTCTGTAAATACTGAGGGGAGGTAGTACTTGTTGAAGTGAAACGGATAATTTTAGGGGATTTCAGGAAGTTGGAGGGATTTCTGAGGGAAAAGTTGAGGAATGATTCTTTTTATTTTTAGAGGCGAGAGTTGAGGAATTTTTTGAAGAAAATTGGTTAGTTAGGGGAGAAGCGGAGGGTGGGGCAAAATGGAACTGAATTGGGAATGATCGAAAATTCGGAAAAAATTGATTTTTTGGGATATTTTTGAAAGTTTATTTTATGCATGGAAAAATTAAAATAAAATTCTGCAATTATTTTTATTTCGAATTTTCAAAAAGACGAAATTTTGAGGAGAAATTGTGTGGAATGCGAAAAATTCAAATTTTTGGGGAAGAATTGAAAATTTCGGATTTTTTGGAAAATTAGAAAATCGTATTTCTTCAATACTTTGATTCTTCTAAAAATTCTCAGATTTTGAAAATAAAGACTGAAATTTTTTTGGATGAAATTTGAAGAATTTAATTGTTGAGAAGTGAGGGAAAATTTGTGATTGAAATTATGTTGAAAGATAAAATGCAAGGAAACAATTTTGAAATAGAAATTTTTCAAAGTAAATTTTTTTAAAAATTTAATTTCCGGTTTCTTTGAGAATTTTATTTTCTTATTTCTCTCAAAAAATCAAATTTTCGTTGATTTTCAAACAATTTTTTGAGGGTTTTTTTTGTGAAAAATTCATTGAAGAAGTGAATTTTTTAAATTAATTTTAAAAAAATTGAATTTTCAGGTTTCTTTAAAAAATTGGATTTTTAAAAAGGAAGGACGAAATTTTGATGAAAATTATGTTAAAATAGAAACTTGAAGAAATTCATTAAGAAAATTAGATTTTTTTCAATGAATTGTTTCCTCAGCTTTCCAATGGAATCATCAGAAAATCTCTATCTCGAACCGTTCAATTAGAGTGTCCATTTTCCCCCACCTTCCCCTACATAATTTCTGCTAAAACTGGAAAAACATTTTTGAAGTTCTTTTTTAAAAATTCAGTTATTCAAAATTTACAATTTCCGAAGCAGAAAAACTCAATTTTCTCAAGTTATAAAAATTGAGTTTCACCTTCGAAAAAAAATTCCATCGCCATATTTCATAGCTGTCCACATTACCTCGTCTTCCCCTACTAATAATATCATCTAAATTTCAGGACTCGGTTATTCATTGACCATAACCGGAAACGACGGTCGTCACCCGGACGTAGTCTCCAAAGTGACCGTGGAATTTCTAATTTTCTCAAACGCAACAGTAGAAAACAGCGTAACACTTCAAATCTCCCGCCTAACGGCCTCCGAATTTCTCTCCAAACATTATCGACCTCTCCTCGACATCCTGCAGGAGGATATCGATGCCGGGGACACCCTCACCATATACAGTATTGGAGAAACCGATGGAAACTTGAATATTTATCTCGCCATAGAAACGCCACAAGGTGAATTTATCTCTCAACATATTGAAAAAAAATTAAAAAACCCGAAGTACCCATTCACAATTTACCGTAGTATTTAATTCTATTATTCACTGCATCTTGATCCAGTACTTCCCATTTTTCATTAAAACCTTAAAAAATCTTGAACACGATTTTTTCCTTTTCCTCCAATCGCTTTCATTCAATTCCACAAACTGATTTACCGATATTAATTTTCCAGGCCTGAAGTCAAGAGCAGAAGTAACAAAATTCCTAACCAAAAATTACGAAAAAATCGTTAACCTCGTTGACGGAAAGACCGTTAGAATTGGTTATTCACCCTGCAAACATCTTTCCTGCGAGAACAGTGGAACCTGCAGTGACCAATTGATAGTCTACGAGGAAGCCCGAATAACAAACAGTCAATCCCTCATTTTAACATCTCCAAACGTAGTCCACGAAATGTTCTGCAAGTGCCGGGAAGGGTTTACCGGTCCCCGATGTGAAAGAAGACAGGATCCATGTTCCCCAAGTCCCTGTTTCCATGGTGGCCAGTGCCGCAGAATGGCTTACGACTTTATCTGCGTGTGTCCACCAAATCGCGAAGGAAAGCTCTGTGAATTAGAGCGTGGAGACGCTTGCGCAACGAGTCCTTGCAGAAACGGTGGTTCCTGCAAAGTAAGTCCCGACGGATCCTCGTTTTTCTGCCTGTGCCGAGCAGGATACAGAGGTAATCACTGTGAGGCAGTGACAGATTCGTGCAGACCGAATCCTTGTCTCCACGGAGGTCTCTGCGTCGGTCAGAAACCGGGATACAAATGTTCCTGTCCGGAGGGAAGATACGGAAGACATTGCGAGCGTTCGACCTTCGGTTTTGGAGAACTGTCCTTCATGTCATTCCCGGCGCTCGATTCCAACACCAACGACATCACCATCGTTTTTGCTACAACAAAACCAGATGCTCTACTACTCTACAATTACGGACCGCAGAGTGGTGGAAGATCGGACTTCATCGTCCTGGAATTGATCAACGGGAGAATCTCTTTCGCTTACGGAGGCGCGCGCAGTGCAATAACATCGATTCAAGTTAAGAACGGTAAGCGATTGGATGACGGAGACTGGAGGAAGGTTACCGCGACGAGAAACGGACGAGTCGTTTCCTTGAGCGTTTCTACTTGCAGAGAGCACGGAGACATTTGCGATGATTGCAGACCTGGAGATGGTAATTGTTACGCAGACGACGTCGGTCCAACTGGAACCCTCAATTTCCACAACAATCCTCTACTCCTCGGTGGAATCGTTAATGCAGATCCAGTTCTCGAACGACCCGGGCAGATCCACTCTGATGATCTAGTTGGATGCGTTAATTCTGTGTCTGTAAACGGGAGAGCTCTGAATTTGTCCAACCCGATTTCTTCAAGGGGAATCAAGAACACTTGTCCGCGATCGGAGAACGGTATCTGCTCGAATGAAGATTCTAGTTGTGCTTCCGGAGAACGGTGCTACGACAAATGGCATCAAGTTGCCTGTCAGTGTGATTCCCTGACTGCTCCCAACTGCAACGGCGCTCTTGAACCGATCAACTTGAGTGAAAATGGATACGTTGAGTTCAAAGTATCCTCGAAGCACAAGAGAATGCAGCTCCTCGATTATATGTACGGAGGAAGTACTCTCTGGAAAAATCGGATTGTCAGAGCCACCAAAGACACCAACCTGTTTCCTCTAGGCATAACTCCGCCGAAGAAACTTGGAATCATGTTCAGAACTGTCAAACCAAACGGAATCCTTCTTTACGCCGCTACAAACAAACATTACACTTCAATAGAACTCAGAAATGGACAATTGTCGTATGTTTCAATGCTCGGATCAGCTGTTAACATGACGGGATCTGTAGACGGCGGTCTCGCTGATGGACACTGGCATAATTTAACGATTCACGCTCATTCCCGAGGAGTTCGTCTCCTGATCGATGATGTTTTGACTGGGGATGAGCTCGATACTGCGGGGATTCACGATTTTTTGGATCCTTATCTGACGATTCTCTCCGTCGGCGGCGCTCGAAGAGAATTCTACATTCACGACTATCCAACGATTTTCGAAGGATGCCTTGCTAACTTCACAATCAACAACGAGGTTCAACCGTTCAATGGATCAGGATCTATATTCACTGAGGTTCTCTATCACGGAAAAGTCACGAGAGGTTGCAGGGGACTCATCGGCATAAGTGCAGCTGCAGCTGCTGATCCTCTCAGCATCGGAATAACTCTCGTTATCGTTTTCTTTGTGACTCTTCTCGTCGCCATTTTGGTAAGTTTCGTTGTCTTCAGACTGCGACGTCAGAGTAAGGAAAAAAGTCCCTCAGTCGGTAACAAGAACACCAACGCGATACTAACAGGGAACTCTCTCGGTTCCGGAAACGACAACATCATGTCGCGGCATGAAAACACTTATATTTCTGACACTTCGGATCTTCGTGGAGTTAATCACATGGGTCCAGAATTGATATCGAAGAAATACAAAGAGAGGGAGATCAATAACACCGAGCACCGGCCTCAGAGACCCGACATTATCGAGAGAGAAGTGACGAAAAGTCCTCCAATTCGAGACGAACATCCTCCCTTGCCTCCACCTAACCAAAGTTCCCTCCATTCCCACGAACACAATGCAGAACCCGATCTACCTGAGCACTACGATCTGGAGAACGCAAGTTCCATAGCGCCGAGTGATATCGACATTGTTTATCATTACAAAGGCTACAGAGACGGCATGAGAAAGTACAAAGCAACACCTCCGCCAATCGGAAGTTACGGAAATCATCACAAGCACAGTGGAACTCCGCACAGACATGCAGGACCGTTTCCGCCGCGAGCGATGCCTCCACCGAGTGTCGGAAAATCCTCGCCTGCTCCGAAACTCCTCCAGAGCACTCCTCTTGCTAGATTATCACCGAGCAGCGAGTTATCAGCACAGCAGCCTAGAATCCTAACGCTCCACGATATTTCCGGTAAGCCACTTCAAAGCGCTTTGCTAGCAACAACTTCATCTTCTGGCGGTGTCGGTAAAGATGCCCTGAACTCCAACAGTGAACGCAGTTTGAACTCTCCGATAATGAGTCAGTTATCAGGATCAACGGCAAGCAGAAAAGCGCCGCAGTCGACGAACGAGAATGGAAAGAACGTCAGATCGAGTCCAATGGGCCTAACTGCCGAAGAAATAGAGAGATTGAACTCTCGCCCGAGAACTTCGAGTCTCGTTTCAACTCTCGACGCTGTGAGTTCCTCCAGTGAAGCTAGGGGACCACCTCCACCTCACGGAGCTCTCCATCTTCACAGAAGGCACACACCTCCGCCAGAACGCTTGGAACGCAGGAACTCCTCGACAACCGACGAAAGCGGAAACGACAGCTTCACTTGCTCGGAGATTGAGTACGATAATACTTCTTTAGTTGGGGACAAGAGGTCCGATAATTTGTACAGCAAACCTGATGAGGATGAGCCTCAGAGGACGAGCGAATCGCCACAGTCAACAAAACCTCCTCTACCTCCTAATAACTACGATGGCTTCGACAGTTCATTCCGGGGTTCTTTGAGCACTCTCGTTGCTTCCGATGATGATTTGTCGACTCACATGGGAAGCTTGTACAGACCAACAAACAATGGATCACCGAGTACTAATACAGCATTGAGTTGGGATTATTTATTGAACTGGGGACCTAATTTTGAGAGCCTCGTTGGGGTTTTTATAGACATTGCGGAACTTCCTGATAGTGCTAATCGGGTTCCTAATAGCCTGAGGCTTCCTGCTAATATTCCAAAACCATCAGAAGAGTATGTTTGAATTTATCAAGGTCATATTCTTGCCATTGAGCTTTCAACAGAGAGTGTGTTGGATTTAAAGGAGAGTTTAGGTTTAGAGTTAAGTGTTGAGGGGAACATCTTGTATCAGGATGACCTTCAGATTATTGTACAGGTTTTAATGTTAAATTAAAATTATTGTCTTCCTATGAAGCACTTGAATTGTGCCATTTTTACTGTTTTGAATTTTTTTTTGGAAAGACGCGTTTTTTTGGGGGAAAATTTCGGAATTTTATTGTACATAAATATTTTTTTTAGCCATAGAGACGATTCAATTTCTGAGACTGACTTTTTTTTTCTTCATTTATAGTAATGCCATGGAGTTATGTAAACACGTCTCTTGTATTTGTACATTCTTTGTCACTAAATAATGTAAATAGGTTTTTTTAATTAATTATTTTTTTTTATGATTTGGAGATAATGGATGAAGTGCGTTATTGATTTTGTATAAAGGAGTGAGTGGTTATTTTATGGAAATGTAGGTTTTGCGAAGTTTGTAATAAAATTTATGATGAAAAATTAAATTCTGGAGTTGTTATTATTATTAGAGTTCCTACGCATTTATTGAGATTGAAATGTTGGGTACAAAATGGGTTTTAGTAAGTACTTTCATTTACGTAGGTATAAATGGGGATATCAAAATGTTGAATTATAAATGTGGCAGTTTTGATCGTTTGACTATGGTTCAATACTTTTGTACTTTAGTGATTTAAGGAAAATTGAATATTCCTGAAACTAAGATAGCGAAATTTTCATAAAAACTTTTTTCGTACAGGAAAAACCGAGCTATAAAAGAAGTCCCGAAAAAAATTCCGCTATCTCACTTAGTTTCCGAGACATTCGATCAAGAATAATCGAAAAGAGTCGACTCTTCTCTAAATTATTGAATTTTCATGATAAAATTGCATTGAAATGACGTTCAGTTGACACCTGCCGCTAAATTAAATAGGGGAAGGTGGGGTAAAATGGACACTCCTTAGTTTCGATGTTTCACATTATGAAAATCGCGAGAAATCAAGGGAAATATTGAAGATACGTTAATTTTGACATTTTCATTGAAAAGCTGAGAAAATTTTAGATGAAAAATGTATAAAAATTACTTTTAATCAAAAAAAAATAAAAAAAAACTGATTTTCTGAAAATGGCCTATAAATAATTGAAGTCTATAAAAAAAAAATTTGAAATACGTCAAACGATAGGAAATGACCTCACCTTTCTGCCACTTTTTGAGTGATTTTTTTAAATTCTCGAATCTTGACAAAAAATTCAAATTTTCAAAGAAATAAAAAAAATTAATTTTGACACATGTATCTAAATAAAATTTCCTCAGCTCTTCAATGAAATCATCAAACAATCTCTATCTCTTACCGTTGAATTCGAATGTCCATTTTACCCCACCTCCCCCTACTCAATCTGTTTATTCTCGAAAAAAAAAGAGTTGCAAAAAAATCATAATCTCTTAATACACTTCAGTCTATCGTAGTTTCTTTGGAGTCATGGATTACAATATTTAAGAATTAAAAAAAATTAATCAGTTACCAATTATCCAAGAACTCGAATCCAGTCTTTGGAATGCCGTCGTCGTGATTAATTTGCGACTGGAAGCTACTGTATGACCCTGGAGTCTCCAATAACGCGGTCGACTCAGTGACGTCACCAGATTTTGGCCTGACGCCAGAAGACAGGTTGATGTTCATTTGATTTTTGCCATTGACGTTCTTGTGTCCATTTCTCGGCGCGCTTCTCTGAGGCACGAGGCTCTCCATATCGTCTTCCGGACTATTCGCCATTTTGAGAAACGCCGTCTTGTTCATGATCTTCGTGAAGATATTCCCGGTAGTTTCGTTGGACTGATTGTTCATCCGGGAGTCGGGGTTCTTGAAGACGCTGTCGGAGTAGCTCTCCGATTGGTAGAAGCTCGCTGGATTCGACGAAGTACTGTACTCGTTGAGTGAACTCTCGAAGCTACTCTCCTCGAGTTTTATGGGACTCGTGAAGTGGGGAGAATTGTCACCGTAGGTTGAAGGTTTCAATTTTGAATTTTCGGAGAATCCGCAGAGGGAGAGATTCATTTGCGACTGAGTCATGAAGCTGAAGGGTCCGGAATGCTCGTCTCTCCATCGAAGTGTCTGAAATTTAATTGGAAAATTGGGAGTGTTTTTTTTTTTGAAGCATTTGAATTTTTTTTTGGAGTTTATCAGCTTTATAGGGGCAAAAGGGCGTAAATGACATTTATTTTATTGAAATATTTAATTCTATGCTGAATATTTGCGAGTTGCTTGTTTCTAGATGAAATAATTATTTTCAGTTACTTTCTGTGATTTTTTAAAATTTTGGAGCAAAATCTTCATGGAAATAATCACTTCAATGATTATTATCATGATTAAAGAAATTCTCTTGAAGAAAAAACGTTCATTCATTGGTAAAATTCTTTTTTTTTCGTACAAAACAACTATTTTCCAATTTATTTGAACAAACGAATTGAATATTCGTTCTTTCTCGCCAATCAATATTAAATTTTTAATAATTTATGAATTACAAAATGATCTTAATCGTTCATTCATTGGACCGTTCACGAAGAAATAATCGT